>QTSX02000944.1:0-126931 GCA_014839935.2 Entomophthora muscae | reverse complement strand
CTCAGCAGCTGTCTCTTGCTGAGCACCTATTGTCATCCTTTGTACAAATTGCCTAAGCCCATCATCAAATGGTGTTAGAGCTTCATGTTCAGGGAAATATTTTTCCTACAAGCAGCCGTCACAAACCACTGGGATCAGTTTGCTGTGTATCAGGGCAACCTCCAGAATTAACCTATACAGAATGGAACATCCTTCATGTTGACAAATTCAAAATTTATTTTTGCTTTATCTTTTATAATTTCAATTAAAAGCTCAAAATAAAAATCAAACATTGCTTCTATTATCAGTGTCAATTATTTAACCAAGAAAAAAATAATCTTTAATATTGAAAATAAGAAAAATATTTTTGAGAATTGTCAACATGGAGGATGTTCCATTCCTGTATGAGTTAATTCTGGAGGTTGCCTGTATCAGCAGTGAATTCACTCCCTGTTTTTCTTGATATCCAACAATCAACACAACTCTGTCACCTCTCAAACCTGATTGGTTAATTCCATTGAGATAATGCACCATTTTATCCCTGAGTACATCAGGGAGCGTCTACATGAGTTTCACCAGTTGGAACAGCCCTGGAAAACCCAAGTATATTCCACCCTGAACACCTATATCACCAATTTTGAGCAACATGTGCAACAGCTCAATACGTTCAGTACTTACTTCTTCAGTCAACCACAACAAGTGGCAGACCTTGCTGCTAAAGGCCTTCACAAGCTCAGTGAAGAATTTGATTAAGAAAGGGTATCCCTCTCTGCTGCCATTGTCAAACTCCAAACTCAAGTAAATGAACTATCTACCTCCAAATTGAATGCCCTGCCTTCTCCTCCATCTGATGAATTAGCAGATAGAGAACAGAGGCTCTGTGATGCCGTTTGAGAGCTAAGAGCATCTTCATGCAGTCAGGATTGCCCCCAAAGCCCCTCAGCCATATCATCAGGTGCTTGCTTTGACAACTCAAGTTGCTGAGCTACAGCAAGAGCTTGCTACTCTACGCAAAATGGTGGCAACTGCTGTTAGTTCAACTGGGGTTGTTGACAAAGATGACAGCTTCTCTGGCCTGCCAGGAGCCCCCCAAATCCAATATACTAGAGAGTTGGTTGCTCTAGCCAATGAGGTGATCCATCTGAAACAAGACCAATCCAACCTTGACAGAGATGTGCAGGAAATGTGTGATTTAATTGATTCAGTAAACAACAGGTTTGCCCCTTGCCTCTCAGTGGGATCTTCTCTGACCCCCCAACTGGCCAAGCTTTTCACCGTAGTAACAACACAGGGTCAACACCTAGATGTTACTGAGCAACAGATCACCCTAGCCAATAATACAGGTGCCTGCACTTCTGAGGCCTTGACTACTCTTGAAGAGAGAGTTTTTCAGCTGTGGGCCAGACAGCCCCCCTCCAAGTCTGAGGCAGAATTCTCCCTGCGCATAAATGTACTCAATAGCAATAATAGTGGTCCAACTCCCAAAGTACATTTTAAACCTACCTTTAAGCAAGTCTTTGACCCCAAAACATCTACCATTACAACATTTCTGACTATCTACAAAAATGCCATGCAAAGAGCCTCTGATGAGGTTAAGATGGAACACATTCTAACCTGCCTGCACCTGACCTGTCAGGAGGTGGTAGTGACAGAACTGCCCATCATTGAGACCTGGGAAGAAATGAAACAGCTTCTTATTGATGAGTTTGGTGGTAAACTTAGTTTGGAAGTGAAGAATGACGCCTTTATGCACTTTGCTTTCAAACCCAAGGAGACTCTGGCTGAATTGCAGACAGATTCTACATGGAAGGACAGCAATTAATAACTAGCAAAAAGCTGACAGCACATGAAGCTTACATGGCTTGCACTCAAGCCCTCAAAGTTAATCAGCTTCTGTGTCTCCACTTTAAGGATTACAAGGCCATGCTTTTCTCTATGAAGAGCATAAAGACGCTGTTGCAGGATATGCATCTTACCCATTCTGGAGCTGTTGTGAGTGAGGATTGAGCTGCCTCTAATTCTGGTTTGTCTTCCTGTGGCCTTTGCATCCTCACTATGAACTCCCAGAATCCTTCTAGACGCCAAGGTTACCATAACTGTGGCCAGATAGGTAATCACTCTCAATTCTGCACCAATCCTTGGGTTGAAGGGATAGATCCCAAAAAATAGGCAGGAAAAGAACAGTCAACCTAGCGGCAAAGACGCTCTTAGTTGACAATTCTTCCCAGTCTCCTTAAATTTCCCCTTTCATAGAAGACTCTGAGTCTGCTGACACTGAAGTTCCTCCCATTCTGCTGCTGTTTAACAATATCTCTGATGACTCTGACATGGATGATTCAGACATTGACAATCCTGACACCTATAGGTATTCAGTTCTTGCAGTCCCTAAAACCATTGCTGTCCCTTACAAGTTACGCTCTGGAAAATCTAAAACAGCTACCAAGCCTTTGTCTGAAGCCAAAGAGGTTGTCTCTCATCCATACCTCACTCAAGCTAAGAGGTCTCCTGTGCTTGTAAAGTCATCCAAAGAAGCTGCTGAAGTTGTTGACGCTGTATTAAAGAATGTTTCAGCTTCACTCCCTCTCCTGACTGTCTATAAGGAGTTTCCAGGCTTGAGATGCATGATCAAAAAGTGAGACAAGAAGATAGCAGAAGCTCAGGAAATCCTGGTTGTCCTCCCACCTTTTGGTTGTCACTACTTGAGTAGAGATATCCATCCAAAAGTTGAAGATCAAGGTCATCTTGGACACTGGATCACTTGTTTATGTTGTCCCTTTGAAGCTTGTCAAGAAGCTCAAACTTGCCCCCAACCTTAACTACTACCAGTTGTATGATACAGCTGGGTTGTCCATGACTCGTGTAATAGGGGCTTATTCTGCCCTTCCTATGCAGTTTGGCAAGCTATTCTTAGCCACGCCTGTTGTAGTCTTGGAGAATGAGAGTTACAATCTCCTAGTTGGGTTTTAATTCCTTAGAAAATACAATGGGATCATCAACTTAAAGGATAACTACCTCTCTATATTAGGGTAAAAAGTTCTTCTGATCTTTGAGGAGCCTGTCAAAGTTCCTGGGAAGCGCCTCAAGACGTGTGCCTTGGAATATACCACTGATGTCTTCACTCTAAAATACTGTACACACTCATCCAATATGAAGTGCCCTCCTATGGATTGCCCTGTGTCTGAGGGGATTCCTCTCCTGGCCATCTCTGCTGTGACCATTCCCCCCTGGATCCCAAGCTATCTTAGACTCTCAGATATCATATGAGTTACCTGAGTGCATGTTCCTGGAATTTTTCTCTCCTCCCTTACTAGGCCGCAACAAATCCTACCTCTGCCCAGGGATCTTAGACGTCTCTCATAAAAACCCTGTTCAAATGCTGATAGCCAACTTGACTGCTATCCCCATACATGTGTCTAGAGGACAGGTTGTTGGCTATGGCAACTTGAGGAATGCTCCTGATGTCCTATTACTACATCCCTTTGGTGCATCCCAGGACTTTAACTTACCTGAAGACAAGCCCCAAGTCCTATCCTTGTTTACTGCACAAGATTTCCCGCAACTATTTACAGTCCAACAGAAGGAGGTGCTTGATTTGCTAGATCAGTTTTCAGATATCTTTGCTAAAGATAGCACTGATTATGGCCTAGCCAAATGAGTTATTCACCAGATTAATACTGGTGATGCTCTCCCCTTTTGAGCTAAACCTTATTGCAGTAGCTGAGTAGAGGACGCTCAGGTGTCTAAAGAGCTCAAACAACTTCTAGAGGCTGGACTACTCGCTCCTACCCAAAGTCCATGAGCCTCCCCCTTGCTCATAATGAAGAAAAAATGGATGTAATCACATTGTAATGGACTATTGATAATTGAACTCCTTAACCAAAAAAGATTTCTACCCCTTTCCAAGTATTGATGATGCTCTCCGCCGCCTTGGAGGCTCTAAGTTATTCTCTGCTATGGATATAGCATCTGGGTACTGGCAAGTTGATCTCTCTCCTGAGGATAGACAGAAGACTGCACTCATCACCTCTGAAAGACTTTTTGAGCCTACACGTATGTCACAAGGACTCTGCAATGCCCCAGCTACCTTGCAACAAGCCATGGATTCCATCCTCTGTGACCTTAAGATTTCATGTGTCTTAGTGTACTTAGATGACATTACAGTCTTCAGCGCTAGCTTTACAAATCACCTGGATCACTTCAAAGAAGTGTTCATAAAAATTCAAGAGGCTGGCCTTAAACTGAAACCATCTAGGTGTGCTTTCTTTAAGGAACACCTTGAATTCTTGGGCCATGAGGTAACCCAGACAGTGATTTTCCCAATGACCAAGAAAGTTGAAGCTATTGACAAAATGCTTCCACCCACCAACCTGCAAGAAGTACAAGTCTTTCTGGGCATGATGGGTTACTACAGACAGTTCATCTCTGACTTTTCTAGCACTAGCAAACCTTTGGTCCAACTGTTATTTAATGTCCCTTTCAAATGGACCACTAGTAGCAACAAGCCTTTGAGACCCTTAAAAAAACTCAAAGAGGCTCCCATCCTAGTGTATCCTGACTACAATAAGGAATTTATCCTTTACACTGATGCTAGCAACCTAGCTATTAAAGTCATCTTGGCTCAACTAGATGATGAGGGTGTGGATTGCCCTGTAGCTTATACTTCTTGTGTCCTCAATAAACATGAGAATAATTACAGTGTCACATAGAAAGAGTGCCTCACTGTGTTGCATGAAGTCAAACAGTTCTGCTATTATGTGTATGGCACCCATTTCACTGTGGTCACTGACCACGCTTTGCTTAAGTTGTTACAACATCTTAAGGAACCAGAAGGACAACTATCTAGATGGGCCCTCTTCCTGCAAGGTTACAACTTCACTGTACTAAATTGTCCCAGGATTCAACATCAGAACGCTGATGGGTTATCCAGAATGCCCATCCTTGCTCTACATCCTGCTGAGGTTAATCAACTGTATGAACTAATTAGATATTCTTCTTCTTGGGGAAGCAAGACAGAAGAAGTTAAAACTTCCCTGTCCAAGCTATCCAAGAACAATCTTATTTGCAACAACCAGATTTTCAAAAAGGTGCAAGAACAATACCTGTCTTATGTATGGCCTAGTCTTTGCCTTTTGTTGGTGCTCCAAGCTCATAAGGAGACAGGACATGGAGGCATTGCCAAGACCTATGACTGGCTCCAGAAAAACTATTTCTGGGAAACCCTTTTCCTGCTGATTCCAGACATCATTGCTAGCTTCCACAACTGCCAGCTCCAGCAAACTTGAGCTGCCTCTCATGAGTTCAAGCTAGTCCCCCCTCAACACACATTTCACACTGTCAGCATTGACGCCGTAAGGCCCCTCCCCCGCTCCTGCTCTGGTTGACACTTCATCCTAATTGCTGTTGATCATTTCAGCAAGTGAGTAGAAGCTCGCCCTACTAAGGACATCACTGCCAAGACAGCTGCCGCCTTTCTGTTGCAAGACATATTATACTGCCATGGCTGCCCTCAAGTGTTGTTGTCTGACAATGGGACTAACTCCAATTCTAAGTTAGTAACCTCTGTTGTCAAGGCCTTGGGATCTTGCCAATCTTTTTCTGCCCCCTATAATCCTTCTATCAATGGGGCAGTTGAGTGCACAAACTCAACTTTGGTTTCTATCATGAGGAAACTCACTTACTCTGACACTGCAAATTGACATCTATACTTACCTGCTGCTCTCTTTGCTTATTGCCTTAGCAAGCATTGTGTCACCGGCTATTACCCCTTTGCTATGCTGTATGGGCGTGAGGCCACCACTCTGTTACTTCTAGCGGTTCCCCTACTCTCCTCTGATAAGGCTATGGATCCTGATGCCCATATTGAAGATCTAGTCAACCACATAATTGACATACAGACCACAGCCTATATTTTTGTATATAAGACCAAGATGCTCAAGCTCTCTCCTGACAATGCTGGATGTTCCCTCTTACCTTAGTTCACCATTGGGGATCATGTTCTCTATTATCAGCATAGATTAGGAGGACGTGCTCACAAGCTAGATACATTGTGGGTCAGGCCTCTATAAGGGAAATTCAAACAAGGGTCAGAGTACACTATGAAACTCCTCTCCAGCAGACGTCTGTTTTCCCAAGTACATGCCAAGTTTCTCCGCAAATACTACCCCCTAAGGCCAATCTAGAGGGGGGGGCAATGTCATAAATGCCACCATTAACCATGTTTCAATTTTGCCTTTGATGGGCTATTTTGAGGCCAAATATCTCTCTTTTGCTTTTGCCTCTCAAAATGAGTCTGTTACCAAAATGGGAAGTTCATTTGTTTGGTTTTTAGATTCCTTGTAACTCACTTGCCCCACTCATGCTTGTGACCTGTGATCCTACCGTCCTGTTACTATTTTGTGTTATCCCCAACTACTATAAATTCCATTTTGTATTCACCATTAAAATTAAGCTCTATTCAAATTTTTGTCTTTGTGTCTGCAAGTACTTTGGCGCCTCTCTCTAGCCACAACTAGTAGAGATTATTCATTCAGGGCCACAAGGTAATTGCGTAGCCTTACTGCTATCTAACCAAGACTTAGTAAAAATCCAATCCTAAGGTTAGGATTCCATGCTGTGTGTCTGTGCTATGCCTCAGAACACAACACATCCTGGGGAAAGATCCACCAGGATACCACCCAGTGCAACACTGGGATGGCCGCTCAAATGGGAGTCCAGAGAGAGGACAAAGGGGACAGTTGGGGAAAGTAAGAGTTGAACCCCATCAGAGTCATCCCTGCAAAGAGCCAGGGGTACACTGAGTGCTTGGGCTCCAAGGACCAAGCACGGGCCAAGGAGTTGACTGGGATTGTTCTGCTGGGAGTGCTATTAAGGGGGAGTCCTCTTCATGCAAGAGCCCAGTGCCCAGATCAAGGAGTGTCAGATACAAATCATCAAAGATGAGGCTTTTCACCAAGTGCTCACCAGAAATAAATAGGTCCTGAGCTCTACTGGGAAGGTCTTCCACAAGGTCAGCAGATGAGAGGAGTTGTTGCTCACTCTGAGCACAAAAGATGAAATCTGCCCCCAAAGATCAGGAGAAGTGGACCAGATAAAAAATAAAACTGGGGCAAATTTGAAAGCAACAAACTTAAAAATTGGTATCAACATTTTGAAGAGAAGCAAACAAGCTTGTGGACTTAACAAAGTGTAAAATTGGGCAGAGACTTTTCCCAGAAAGAGGAGGAAGTTTTCCGACTATGGGGACCAAGAGAGGGACCAGAAACCTTAAACTACAGAGGTTACACTTAAGGGGGCCAACAACAGAAAGAGAAGGGTACTGGAGGTTGGGCAGGAGCAAAGGCAAAACAAAAGCCAACTTAAAATAGGTAATTAAATGGTTTTATACTAAAGCTAGTTGCTCAAATTAGAAACTGAAAGCAAAAGACAAAGAGGTAAGCTTTAGCAGGTATACTAACACTAACTCTAGGAGCTTCCGGATTTACAACAGGAACCACAAGGCAACAATAAAGGTAAGAAAGGAAAGCCATATTTACTAACAAGCTTTAGGATATTAAAGGATCAAAAAGGGGCCTCAAAACTTAAATGTTTTTAAAGTTAAAGGAGAGAGTTTAAAGTCTAAAACTTTATTGAATATAATGAGCAAGCAGGGGACTGGAAGTCCCCTGTCTTGCTATAAGGGATAGGATTCCAAAATTCAAAGGTCACCTGACCCAAGGCGTAGATCTGATTGGCTTAAGGAAAAAAATTTTCAGGGGAGAATCCAGTGAGTTGAAGGGGTTTATACTAATTTCCGGCTTCAACTCTGATTGAATGGCTCTACTGGAATGATTCAAGTCAGAATTTAATCCAGTATGATTGGGGTTTTTTGATTCAACAGAAGCGCAACCAGATTGCTTCCACTTTTTTGTTTTAAATGTGGGCAAGACCAAGCCAAAAAATAGTCTAAATTAATTAGAGATTCCTCCCAGGTGGGAACATAAATCTGAATATTAGTGGTTACCTCCTGAGAAGGATACAACAGGACAAAACACTCATCAATTGTGTGAGCTAAATCCTCAAGAGAATTGAGGGGTTTAGCTTGACTTCAAGCAGATTTTTTGGTGCACCAAGGGAAGATGGTCCAATCCAAGGCCAAAGGGAGAAGTGACTTTACAACAGTGGCCATGTTGACACTATAGTAAAATAATGACTTGGTTTTACACAATGTTGTCTTCTGGATGTCAACACTTTTTTAAATAACAGCACACTTTACCCTGAAATATTTTAATATATATATTTGAAATACATTATTATACTAAAATGATGCCACAGAGCTCAAAATGCAATAAAAATCATAAGTAATAAGAATAAGGAGATATAAGCAAGTATTTTTCAATTTACTATGTAAATTACACTTTTTATTATAAAATTATTTTTTATTCCAATAAAAATTAAAATTCAAATGAACCAAGAATAAAGATAAACACAATATCATAAGTTATACAAAATATAAGAAAGTTCTGTATTTAATTTATTATACTTTTTATAAGCACAACTGAAAATATCTCATACCTTAAAGATAAATTAACAAAATATAAGATATTTATTACAAGACCACATTGAAAATGTATCTGAAAACTATCATTTATACCTAAAAAGATTAGTACTTTCCAAAAAAAAATTAAAAAGTAAAAACAATCCAGGCAAAGCAAAGTTTACTGGGCTAATTGAAGCCACCAGCAAGAGCAGTAGTCACGTCCTCAAGGTACTTCTTAATCTATGACACCTTGTACCTTTTATTCACCACCTTCTGGACTTCCTCATGGTAGTTCTGCTCCTTAGAATTTCTCTTTTTGGGGGCCACCTGGTTGGCCAAGTCCCAGAACTTGGAGACATTCCTTGCTTGCTCCTCTTGCAGCTCCAGGAAGAACTTGGGGTTTGCCCCAAACTTTATCTTCAGGTGTTTATGCCATACCTCCAGGCTTGACGTTGTCTTCATCTCCCCCTTGATGCAGGCACTCTGGCAGTTCCAAGAGACAGTATTCCTACTCTTCTCTCTTCTGTCAGTCATCTTCTTACCAACTCACTGCTTCTCAAAGTAATCAAGGTAGCTCTTGAAAATGACGGAGTGCTTTTTGACATAAGCATCTTCCAGGAGGGCCTCAAAGCCAAGCCCAGTGTCAGGGATCCACTCCTGAGGTAGGAGGGAGCCCAAGTAATTTAAAAGAGCAGTAGGATGAAAGTCCACCAAGGATGATACTACAGGAATTCTAACTATCAGAGTATTTATCAGATAGACCCAGAAATTATACAAACCAAAGAAAGTAGCAAAATGAGTCAAACCATAGTATACTGCAACATAAGTCAAAACATACTAAGGTGCACCTGGGCAGATCACAGGGGAAGGAAAAGGAGAAGGCATTGCTTTATCACAAGTAGGCAGAATATGATGTTTTGTGTATAGGTAATCTCAAGCCAAAGTCTTGGTGGTCTCCTTGACCAGGATATTAGAATTGAATTGGCAACATTCAACAACAGGATACCAGAAGGAGAGACAGAAGAGAAGCAGAAGGAGTTTTTGCTTCCAATTCATCTGAATTTTAAATTTAGAAACTAATAATTTAGCAAGTAAAGATTATAATAGTCCAAATTTATTGAATTCAGGAAATCAAAATTGTTAGAGCACTAGAAAAACCCCAATACTCCTTACTAAATACTTGAAAGTTGGTTTGAGGGATGTGGAATAAGGTGATGTGGAATATGGGTTGAATGATTTACCATGTAATAGCTTTTTGGTTGGCCACTTGGATCTGGCTGCTACCAGCAAGATTTCAGGATGCATCTTGCAGCAGCCAAACCTGCCAGTTGAGTGAGAAGTAGAAAGCTATTTACTATGCCCTGGAAATGCCCAATCAAAGATGGTACTTTGATTTGTATAAGATCTGCATGGTTATTTAAAGGATTGTATGTTGCATGGTTATCTAGGATACTGGTAGCCGCTGGATGCACCTTATTAGATTCTTTGGTATCTTTTGAACACTTATTGACTGGGAAGATGCTTAAGTTGATTGTTTCTGCATCTATTAGTTCTTTAGTCTTCTGGGAAGTGATGAAATCCATTCCCGCATTCAAATCAGTTGGTAAGCTTTTGTTCAATTTAATATCTAACTGATTAATTAATCTAGATGTTTTAAAGCGGGTTGAAAGTTTTGGGTTCAAATCCAGACAACAACTATGGCTCTGTAAAGTGCTTAATTGTTTATCTGGCTTTAAAGGACCATTATCAATAACCAGTTTATCCAAAAGCTGAATTTTCATCAATTTAAATGCCAATTTAAAGATGTGAGGCAACCAAGGTAGATGAATAATTTGGACTTATTTGAGATGGTCCAGAAGTAATAAATCCCCTTGGTCAGGATACTTGCCAATTACTAAATTTAAGTTAAAATGAGTTTCAATCCTTACAACCAGTATAATCTGACTGCACAAAAAGCCAAGGAAGCAAACTGGGTCAAGGCAAAGCAGCACTTCCCTTTATCATTGTTAAGATACTTCTTGAAATGCCCCTTCTTGCTCTTGAGATTTTCAATGAGGGCCTTCCTGAAATAAAAGAAACAGCCCTGGACTTCCTCATTAAAGATTGCTTCAAAGTCTCTGAACTGAGCAAGATCAAATCCTATAATAATCATCTTTGGTCCAAGTGAGCACACATAAGCTAGCTGCTCAGCAGCCTGGGAAGACTCATCTTTCTCAGCAGAGGAAGGGTTTTCTCTAGTAACATGGGTGGAAGGGGGAGCTTGTTGGCAGAAAGGGAGCTCAAAGCATCCCAGTCAATTTTAAAGGCTCTGTTGTAGACCTCTGGCTTGGCACCAGGAAGGAGAAAGAAAACAAGGATGATAGCCTGGGCGTCAAACTGCCCGTGCAAGACCCAAAGCTGCTTGAAAAGGGAGGAACATGTTGCAAATGTGCTGCCATACAGCCAGATGGTAGAAGTATTGAGCTGCTCCAGGTTTTGGGTTGTGGCGTAGGCAATGATTCTATTCTTCAAATCCTGCCTATTGTCATGGAGCAGTAACATCTCACCATCCTCAGTTTTCTTATGGGCATCAGTGAGGACCAGGTCTTTGATTGTGGTTGTCATAAATTGCGCCATTAATGCTATTTCAATATGGCCTTTGAATAGTGATATGTGCAAAGATTTGATTGGTTTTGCCTTCAACTTCAGAAATTCCTTGCCTTCTGTAAATGGGTTGACTCCAATATCCATCCATTTCAGAATACCATACCTGCCCTTGTCTGATCCTGGTATGACTTCACCCCAACGTGATCCCCTCAACCACTCTGTCTACTTAATGAGTGATCATTGACCCTTGTCTACTATTTAAGTAGAATACTTCTCCTAATAAAGACAAGTTTATCCACATCTGTGTTGGATTTAACATTCTTAAAGCCTTTTCCTTTCCTTTGTGCCAAAAGAAATTCCTCTTCTTGTATTCCAGGAAATTAAGATACATACCCTTAATTTTGCCCTGAAGGCTAACCCAAGGATAGCTTTGAACCTCAAATCTTTCATTATAAAGATTTCCTGTTTTTTCCTCCTGGATGTTGTCCCCAGGAGCCAAACACAACAGTGGTAAAGCTCTTGTCCAGGGAGTTTGAAGCTTGATTCCTGTTGCTCATGAACTTGGTCAATTGGATGTGGGTTGACACTCTATTTAGATTGGTGAGGGAGAGGTGCTTAAAGGCAAGCACAGCCATCTGGGTGGGAGGAAGGTCCTTGGAGGTAGGTATGATCTGGAAAAGGTAGCATTTCAGGAGATGTGCTATGGTTGTTTTTGGCTCACACAAGTGTGCTTGCCCTTGATGGTTTGGACCTTGTTCCAGTGCTCAGTGTTGAGCCGCACTGGGCAAGATTAGTCCACACAGGTGTAATGCCAGCTCTTGAAGCCCCAGTTGGCGTTGTTGAAGCTGAATATGTATCCATTGGCTACCATGGCCAGCCCACCCTTCACACTCATGGTAGGAAAATACTTGGGCAAGGAGGAAGAAACCTTGAACTTGCCATTGTTATTGCAGATATTATGGGCCACAAAAGGGTCCTAAGGGCCAGCAGGAGCATGAAGGAAGTCAGGGAAGTGATCAGGGCAGGGCTTTGAGTCATCCCCAGATGAGCTAGAAGGAGGAAAATTTGGTGGGGGAAAAGAAGAAGGGGGCTTGTTGTGGTACTCCTCATGTGTGGAAGACTTATCCTTGGGTGGGACTTTTTTGGACCTGGTGTTGCAACCAAGATTCAAACCTTTCCTGCTAACGTATCTTACAATACACAGGGGGTGCTTGATGAGTTGCCCCTTGACATATCTAACGTTATGAATGAATCTGATGGCAATGTCAAATGGCGTGCACTTCATCCTAATTAGGAGCGTTGCCAATTCAACCTGCTGATCCCCACACAAGTTATTCCTTGGCGCCAAACCCTACATGGAACTCCCCACTATGCCACCCCCTTGTGGCCTTGTGGCTTTCCCATTTGGTATATTATCACAATATCCTACAATAAACGAGACCTTATTCTTAATATTCTGTCCTTTCCTATTGGACTGTTGTCTTCCCCAATTCCAAGTACTGAACCCTCATTAGTTCAGTTGCAACAGTGGTAGCAGAAGTAGGTTGCAACATATTTTAAAAGCAAATTCCCCCAAGAAAGGACAGAGTACGGGCCGCATGGCTACTCCACAACAAGAGACATTCCTTCCAATCCCCAAGGGAGACATTCCCAAAGGTTATGTCATCTATCAAGACCAGCTAGTTCTTACCAGTGTATACAATTGGCTCTGTATTGGGCAGCGTGACGCTAGCGTCACCCTGCCACAGTTGGATCTGTTGCAAGGTATGCTCAACCTCCAACTAGAGTCCTTCACTGGCGGTGTCAAAGGAGCTGACATTGTCAGTTGGCTCCAGTCCACCAAAACGCGCCTTTGGATCTGTCAGGTTCCTGAGTCCATGTGGATTGCCACTGCATCTGGCCGCCTTACAGGGCCCGCCACCGTGTGGTTCACCAACTGGGCCAGCCAGGAGTTTGACATCACCTGGGCAACATTTCAAGACGCCACCAAGTCCCAATATAGTGAAACCTTCTCTCCCATTGTCTTAGGGACTCCCCTCTTAGCTATCAAGCAGAATGGTTCCGTTCCTGAGTATCTTGCCGCTTGGCAACAAGCCCTTGCTGCCGCCCCCAAAGCAGTGACTGATGGGAACACCATGTTGCTCACTCTCATTGTTAATGTGTTAAAACCCCATATTTGTAAGTGGGTTCCCGTTGGCTGCTGCACCTCTATTGACAACTGCTATAAAGCCATTGTAGAGGCCAATAACCAGGCTTCAATGGGCTTCTGCCACACCAACAATGCTCCACCACAACCACGTCCTGCACCTAAAAATGGCCAAGGTCAAGTGGGCCATTGCCAACCTTGCCAACAAGAAGATGCAGCTAAATGCCCCGCAAGGGGGAGCTCCAGCTAGTGCTAATTGAGGACCAGGGAAAAGCCTGGGGGTTGCAACAGCAAGAGGCCCTACAACCCTGACTAACCCGCCCTCTCAGTCCTTGCTTGCAAATAACTCCCGCAACTACAATCTTCACAAGGTCGAGTCCCTATACGTCTTCCAGGTCCATAGCAACAATCCCGTGTTGCAAGCTGCTCATTCTGCAAATAAAGTAACACACTTGTCCTATCCCTTCTGTTTCCGTGGGAACACCCATAAGTTACTGGTAGATACCGGGGCTGATCACACAATGGTAGATCGGGTGTTCACTGACGCCCAGCAATTAGACCAAGTACCCAGCAGATTCAAAGCAGTACGCGTAGCTGACTCCCGCAGAGTTGCCATCACCCACAAGAGGGTACCCTTCTCTGTAAGAATGTGGAACGTCCAGGTCAAACTCTCTGGACCAATCATGGCAAGCCTCAGCCACAACGTAATTGCTGGCCTCAACTGGCTCTGGCATAACTGCCCTTACATTGACTGGGATACCTCTGTCATCACCCTCAATAGGAATGGGGTGGGGTTCCAGATCTACCCCGTAAAAATGAACAAGCTACTACATGACACTGTGTTTGTCAGGATAACAGAGACGGGCTCATACAACTTCAAGGGGGGAAACTAGACTTTAACCAATGTTCAGTCAAAGTTATCTGTGCAGAATCATCTGCAGTCCCTCCCTTGTCATCATCACCATCATCAGTGCTTGCGGCACTCCTTGAGGAGTACAAGGACGTAATCAGTGAAACACTCAAACAACTACCTCCACCCCGGGAGATCCAGCACGCTGTACAACTTCAAGGATTGTTACCTAAAGCACAACCACTATACCATCTCACACCAAAGGAAGATGAAACCCTCCGCCAGCACCTTGTGGACGCGCTCAATAAGGGCTTCATTTGCCCCTTGCTCTCTCCATACAGGGCAGTGGTCTTCTTTGTAGTCAAGAAGGACGGGTCTCTTTGCCTGGTCACAGACTACTGCGCCCTAAATGAGGTGACAGTTAAAAATAAATACCCCCTGCCGCTTTTGCGGACCTGTTTGATACACTTGCAGGTGCAAAGGTCTTTAGCAAGATTGATCTCACTGCAGGGTACAACCAGGTCCGCATTGCACTGGGGGATGAGGCAAAAACTGCCTTCTGCACACGCTACGGGTCATTTGAGTGTCGTGTCATGAACTTTGGAATGACTAACGCTCCCTCCACCTTTGCCATGTTGATGAACAAAGCCTTTGAGGAACTGATTGGGAAGTGTGTGGTTGTGTACCTTGACAACATTATTGTCTTCAGTCAAGATCAAACCAAACACCTCCAACACCTCTGTGCTGTCCTCAACATCCTTTGAGAAAACCAGCTAAAAGCAAAACCCTCCAAATGTGAGTTTCTCAAGTCAGAGTTGTTATTCATTGGGCACACCATCTCTGCCCAAGGGATAAGGCCCAACCCTGCCAAAATCAAGGCAATCACTAGCATGCCACCCCCACTGATGTGGGCCAGGTGCGGACATTCTTGGGCATGGTTGCCTATGTACACAAGTTCATCCCCAAATTGCGGGGAACTAATTGCACCTCTCACCAAGCTCCTCAATACCAAACAGCACTTCCATTGGACCCCTTCCAGAGATCAAGCTTTCAAGACGTTGAAGCAAAGGCTCACAACAGCACCTGTACTGCAGTTTCCCAACCAAAACCAACAGTACAAACTCAAGACAGACGCCTCTGACAGGGCCATAGGGTGCGTGCTAAGAGTAGAAACTAACAATGGCGTCTTCCTACCCATAGCATATGAATCCAGGAAGCTCACTGACTTGGAACAACGTTATCCCATCCACAACAAGGAGCTGGCAGCCATTGTACACTGCATTGAGAAGTGGCGTTGTTACTTGGAAGGTGCAACCTTCCCACCCCGCGTTCTGACGGACCACAAGTCACTCCAGTACTTCAACACACAGTCCCATTTGACACGCCACCAAGAAGGATGGGTTGAGCGTCTATCCCCCTATCAGTTACACATTGAATATAAGCCTGGAAAGGAACTTGTCACAGCCAACGCTCTTTCACGACTCTATGTAGCGTCCATCACTGGGGACAACAGTCTGGACCCAGACTGGCCCATGCTCTACCTGCGCCCTGAGGCAACCTGCTACAAGGGCCTTAACTTGGTCACCATCTCCAAGCTGAAGGACAACAAAAGTCAGTTCACCATCAATGCTGGGAATGTCTGCTGCCAGGCAGAGACAGGTGAGAAGATGCCTTATATTCCCACCACACAACAAGGAGACACCATCTTGCACTACCATCAAACCTTGGGTCACATCAGAGGGCATAACCTTTTCAAGATTATGAAACATAAGGTCTGGTGGCCGCACATGTGCCAAGACATCTTGGACCTCCTTGAGATGTGCGTATTGTGTGAAAAGAATACGTCCAAACCTGCACCTCCCAAGTCTGTCCTACCCATCAAGGCTATGGAACCCTTTGAACAGTGGGCCCTCAACATTGTGGGGCCACTTCCCAAAGACAGACTGGGTAAGAAGTATATTATCACCGCTATCAACTACTTCACATGTTGGTCAGTGACCTGGGCCCCAACCAACCACACTGCCACCACTGTTATCTGCTTTATTGGCAAGGAAATTGTGGCTTGCTTTGGGCAACCCAAGCGTCTCATCACAGATGGCAGACCCAAACTTGTTGGTCACGTTGTGAAGGCATACTGCATCAAGAATGCGCTCCAGCATATAGTCACAAGCCCCTACCATCTGCAAGCCAACAGACGCGTGGAACGGATAAATGGCTCCCTGGTTCAACTGATTGCCAAGCTCTCACAAGAGCACCCTAACACTGCGTGGACTGAACATCTTCCCACTGCTCTACTGATCCTGCAAGCAAGAATCAACAGGGGTACTGGGTTCAGCCCTAACACCCTGGCCTTTGGAACACCTGACAGTCTGAAAGGGGTTGAACAGGGGAAACTACGGTCCAAGGTTCCCAACAAGCCCCCCTTAGTGCCAACTCCCTCCCTATACCAATGGTGTGCCAAAGCCTGGGAGATCAAACACAAGCAGATCACAGGGGGGGGACAAAACACCTTGAAGCTAGATACACCATAGGTGACCCCGTCTACACCCTCAATCCCAATCCTGCCAAATTAGAACCCAATCACTTAGGGCCCTTTAAGGTAGCTGCTGTCTATAACAACCACACCTACCAACTTGAGGATGCCCAGGAAGCACCGAGAAACTTCACCACAATTGCTTGCATCCCTGCTGTGCCATCCCCACACAAAGGTTGTTTGTGCAGACCTTCCCAGACCTTCCACAGACTCCTGTCCTTGTGTCTGACAACAAGCAGGGAGCAAGGGGGGTGTTGTAACCAAGATTAAAACCTCGCCTGCTAATGTATCTTACAATACACAGGGGGGCTTGATGAGTTGCCCCTTGACGTATCTAATGTTATGAATGAATCTGATGGCAATGTCAAATGGCAGGCACTTCATCCTAATTAGGAGCGTTGCCAATTTGACCTGCTAATCCCTGCACAAGTTATTCCTTGGCTCCAAAACCTACATGGAACTCCCCACTATGCTACCCCCTTGTGGCCTTGTGGCTTCCCCATTTGGTATATTAATCACAATATCCTACAATAAATGATACCTTATTCTTATTATTCTGTCCTTTTCTATTAGACTGTTGTCTTCCCTGATTCCAAGTACTGAACCCTCATTGGTTCAGCTGCAACACTGGCACTACTTCTTGGTAGGCTCCTCATCAGGAGCCAAGTTATAGAAACTGTGGTCTGTAAGGGTACCATAAGATTTCTCTCCCCTAGTAGAGTGAGCTAAGCTCTTCTCAGGAGAGGACTCAGGGGAGAGCTTTGACAAGGGCTTAGGGGAAGGCTTGGAAGCAGTCTTCTTGTTTGGTGCTGGCTTTTGCTTTGGGGTCTTGGGGGCCTTGGAGGGACACTTGGTACTGTTCTGTTGCTTTGAAGTATTTTTTTTTCCTAAAATAATAAGTAAAAAGTTCTGAGATAAAGCGTTGTATTTAAAAGCAAACCAAAATAACTATAGGAATCATTATATTTAAACTTTATACTTATAGTGCTTTCAGTGAAATTTAAAATATGAAAAGATATTGTAAAAGTTTTATTTTATTAGAGTTTTAAGTAACAAGTTAAAAGTAAAAAGTAAAATGCAAAAATAGTAGCTTTATATATAAATTTCATTTTAAAAATTAAATAATATGAAAATAAAGTTTAAAATACAACAAGTTAAAATTTTAAATGTTTTATTTATGAAAACATAAAGTTTAATATGTGAGAAGCGAAAAGTGTCAACATTATAAATGACAATTAGTAAAAAAAGCTGAATGTCTGCTGACAATTAGGAAAATTGTAGACATTATTGGAGACAACATTGGCTGTCAACATTTTTTTTGAAAGTTTACTATGAAAAAACATAGTACACTTAATTAAATTTAAGCAAGTTAGCAAATATTAACTGTTTTCTGTGTATTTTTGCTCACATGATAAAATAAAAAACATATAAAAATAAGTAAAAAAATCATTAAAGTTATTAAATTTTTTATTAAAAATAATATTTTTGGGGTGGAAATATGATATTTTATTATTGCGCTTATATGAAGTTGTTAATAAGTTGTCTCAGTAATAAAAAAGATAAAGTGTCAACTTTACCACTTATGACATCCTCAATAGGAGGTGGTATAGTAATTTAGGATTAATTGTGCCACTCAAATTTGCTTAAATCCATCCCAGCAGATAATCACAAGCAGATAGACAATATTTCCAATTGTTGACATTATTATCAATAATAAATTCTATACTTTAAATTCAGAACCTGAACGTAAAAATGCAGGATTGTTAAATCCTTGGTCCAAATTTTGAATCACTTTTGCAGGCAACTCAGCTGAGTGAAAAGTAAAATATTTAATAAAATCAACCATTTAATTTAACTTTTTTTGGTTTATTTAAATTGGCAAAATTGAATCTCTTGAGCAGATAACTCAACTAACAAAAGACAAAACCCAACAAACAAATGCGGGATACATGAATCAGAAATGCAGGATTCTTATGTACAATTTGATATTTCCTGTATATCAAACAAATCATAGACATCATGTGAAAATTAACAAAAATGAAATTGTGGGATTGACAAATCCAAGAACCAAGTTTCAAATCATAATTGCAAGAGACTTGAAATAAATATAATTTATGGGTGTCTCAAAAAAGATGTTAAAAGATATAGAGTGGATTTATGCTAATTCTTTTAGGAATCATAGGCATTCTCAAAAATCACCCTATTCCATTTTAGGTTGGCTAAAATTTAGATTGTATTATTCACAAAATTGACATATATAACAATAAAATTGACTAAAATATACATTCATCTTCTTGAGTTTAGAATTTTAATAAAATTTTTATTATGTCTTCTTTCAACAACAACCAAGTCAACAAGCTGTTCCCTGGCCTTGAAAAAATTATGCAGGGTTACACTGTGTCTTCTAATAGTGAAGCCTCCCTCTATGGCCACTCCCAACCCGCAGGCCCCTCTGCAAGCGCCACACAGGAGTCTGTTCTTTCCCCTGCAACTTCCAGCATGGCCCTGTTTGCCCACCATGCACAGGCAGCTGCCAACCCAAATCCCTTATCAGCAATGGCATCTGGAACCAGCCATTTTAGCCATGGGGTCACACAGAGAGCCCAGAACCCAAAAACAGCCAATCAGATGGCATTGTCCATTTCACAAGATGGACATATCCCTCCCCCAGCCAATCAGCCTGCAAGACGCAGAAGAAAATTGATCACCCCAGAGATTGTTCTCAAAATGGTCAAAAAGCGAGGCAAGCTTATGTCCCTTGGGGAAATTGCGGCTGCAATGGGTTTTGCAAAGTCCACTGTGGCTGCAACCCTGCAAGCCCACGCCAACTGTGGCCCCCTACCAAGAAGACCCTGACTGGTGCCTGTACCTCAACCAAAGGTGATACAGCCCATCCCCTTATGATAGCCGTTATGGAATGTGACCCGTGGATGCCCCTGGTCCAGGTACATCTCCAGTTGGGACTCCACAGCATCTTCACCAACAAAAGAACGGTGAATTCATGGATGCACAGAGTTGTGGTTGCCGCCAGAATCCTATCCAATCAGGTTCTTGGTGGCCCCATTTTGGTGGATACCAACCCATACAATGCAACCATTATTAATTTTATTAAAGGGAGGGCAATGAGGGCCTGTAATGACGTCATCTTCCTATCATACGCCAAGATCTTGGCCAGTATCCAAGACTTTGGAGAGAAGCACATCCAATCTGACGTGTACAAGCGCGGCCCAATCTTGTATTGTTTTGTCAGGGTTTTATTGGCAGTTTCCCCATTGGGCGTCAATTATTACTCGGCAATTTTGAACACTGCAGATGGGTATGCCTACCAGACAGAGCTAAAGGCCATGCTGGAGGAGTGGGCCACACAAAACACTGTGCACACAGTTGTACTGAGTGCAGAGATGGAGCAGCAGGAATGGGCTACCCACAAAATCAGGGCTGCGGGGCATACATGCTGGTCCTACCCCATCAACTACACCAACATGCATCTTGCAGATGTATGTCTTTACAATTTTGGATCTGCCCTCAGGCGCTTGAAGCCTGCCACCTACAACAAACTATGCACCCAGATTGATAAGGGATATGAGCTTTTCCCTTCTGCGTCTGTCCAGGACTTATTTGATCTCCTCATCTTCTATGCAAGTGATAGTGATAAGTCCAGAAAGGACCCCTGTCTCCCCCCATGCCAGTCCATCTGTTTTGTCAAGCCAGTATATGTGACGGAAGAAGAATTTGAGCAATTGAAGCAAACTGCTCTTGCTGCCCCTTCCCAGTCAACAGACCCTGCCTCCCCAACCCCCCATCAAGCCACCTGCCTTCCAACCCTGACTCCCAAGCCACCACCCATTCCCTCCCCACTATCTCTGATGCCACCCCTTTCACAGGCGCAGATGAAGGCAATGTCTATTCTGCTCATTCCCTTCCCTTCCCGTCCTTTGATTAGTAAATAAATCTTTTCTTTGTGACAACTTATTAAAATTGATATCTCTCTTTCAATTCACACTTAATAATGTTTTCTTTTTACATTGTTAGCATTCCCCATATGTAAAGAATCTTTTACATTTGATGTGGTAACATATAATTATTTCCATGGATATTTTCATCATTGTTAATAAATTAAAGTCAATAAACGTAAATATTGCATTGAAATATTGCAATTAGACGTTGACTCTTGATATTTTGATATTATGTGCATAACTCAATGCATTTTGTTTAATAAAATCCATTGTAAACTTGGTCTTTTCCATTATAATTTAATGAAATGGACTGTGTTTATATTAGGGTCATTAACGCTTAGTACAAATATTGAAAATTAGTGAATTTTATAGCCTGTATATTTACCTATTGATAATAATACTATAAACTTTTCAGTTTATTTGCAAGGTAATAATGTAATGTGTTAATAGATTAATGTTTATTGTCATTAATTGGCTGATTTTTTTTGCTGTGGAGATTGTGCATTTTCTGATATTTACACACTAGTATCCAATTAGTTGGTTTTGCATCCAATTGCACAGGCAATAGGAAAACAAGCCGCCACCCCAACCACGTCCAGTCTTGGGGTGGCGGCTTGTTTTCCTATTGCCTGTGCAATTGGATGTGAAGCCAACCAATTGGATACTAGTGCGGAAATATAAGAAGATGCACAATTGCCACAGCAAAAAAAATCAGCCAATTAATGACAATAAACTTATATCTATTAACACATTACATTATTATTACCTCGTAAAATCTGACTGAAAAGTTTATAGAATTATTACCAATAGGTAAATATACAGGGTGTAGAATGCAATAATTTTTAATATCTGTACTAAGCGTTAATGGCCCTAATATAAACACAATTTATTTCATTAAATTATAATGGAAAAGGCCAAGTTTACATTGTATTTTATTAAACAAAATGCATTGAGTTATGCACATAATATCAAAATAGCAAGAGTTGGAGTCTAATTGCAATATTTAAATGCAATATTTAAATGCAATATTTACGTTTATTGTCTTTAATTTATTAATGATGATGAAAAATATGTATGCGCTGAATATAGTACTATAAAAACCAGTTTTTTGATGGAATTTGAACAATATGTCAACAATCTATAACTTAATCAACAAATTAGAAGCACACCTTCAAAAGGTTGTCAAGATAGAAAGAAATATCAGGGAAATAGTGACAGGGAAGCTGGGTAACAAGGGCCAGCCACTGATACAGTCAAAAGAAGATGCCCTGGATAAGTTAGGAAATATAGATGAAAAGAATAAAGAAAAATTACTTAATCTACAGGGAACTATTTTATCAAGTCTTGAATTCAACAACATGGCCTACAATTTATGGGAGTTCTGGCAGGGGGCCAAGGAAAACAATAAGAAGATAAAACCAATTGAAGGAACAGAAATTCAAAAGGAAATTAACACCAATGAAGAGGAAATTGACCAAATGGAAAAAGATGAAAATGAAACATAAGCAAGAAGAAGAAGCGCATCAAGAAATACAGAAGCTTTATCAAATGAAAATCAAGAGGAAGCAAAAGTTGCAAGAAGGATAAGAAAAATTAAGCCTAAGAAAATTAATGAAGAGCATCTAACACTCATGAAGTTTGCCAATATGGCGCCTGTGGCTGAGGGGGCCACAGGGGAAATAATCAGTAAGTTTTTTATGTTTAACTTATATTTATTTTAGTCATCACCAGGGATGGGGATGAGGTTGCGGAAGTGGCGGCTTTTAGGCCAAGTTGGTTTTATGGGGGCTACCAGTACCGGTGGTGGCCCCTATTAAATCAAATAAATAAAATTCAAATAAATAAAATAGTTCAACAGAATATGAATACTTTTTTAATAGTGAAGCTCAAGATAGGGAATATCAACCACCTGCAGGGTGCTTGCCATGGATAAGGGAGGCCTATGAACTAGGATCAACAATTAAAATCAAAGAAATGAATGAAAATTGCGGGGATATAAAACTGAACTTCAATGAATACACATATGAAAGCGTTCAAAGGTTCCCCTTCACAAATATCAATGAATACAAAAAAATTAATAAAAACTGACTTTCAAATTGGAAATGAATATTTAAAATCTGCAATTTTTAATGAAATTTTTAAAGCTCTATCAAAAAAAGTTGGGGATGCAGTCCTCGTGAATAATTTTAAGCCTTTATTGATATTGTTTGCCGAGGCCTGGGGGGCTGATACAAGTTGGGTGCCCCCCAAAACCCTCTTCAAGTTCAACCAAACATCCTATATCAATAGGTTAGTACAAACGTTCAAAAAACTGTGCATGTTCTCAGAAAAATATACCTTGCAAAGGATCCACATTGCGGTGTACCTGGGAATCCTGTTCCATTGCATACTGAAAGCCAACATCAAAAAGTTAGAGGATGTACCTATACAGATTGACATATGCCACGTAGCTCTCAACAGAAAGAAAACACCACAGGGATACAGGACAGTTGAGCACGTCCTCTATGATTCATTTGCATTGGCAACTCTATATGGGTACTACGTGCCCCCCAAAAACCTGCTAGTGGATTCCCTCACCTGTTTACCTTTTATAAGACGGTTGGCCACCACCAGGGTGTTGAGCACCACCCCTCTAGCAATTGGTGCCAGATTCATCCACCACATACAGAAGAGTATGTGGTCCCAATTAGATGCATTAGCTGAAAATTTAATTTCAGGGTATAATTTCCTGGAATAAACACATTCCCCTTGCAATCCGCATTCCCCTAATAAATCATTTTCCCTTGCAACTTAATTTTTTTTAAATATTAAAATTTTAATACCAAATACTTCACTATTAAAATTTTACTGGTAAAATTTTAATTGTGAAATATTTAATATTAAAATTTTAATATTAAAATATTCACTGTTAAAATCTTTAATATTGACATATTTAATATCAAATATTTTGATATTGCATAAATCACAATTTAATAAATTTTTTATATTTTGATTATTTAAACTTAAATATTTAACTTTTAAGATTTATAGTTAATATTTTAATTTTTATTTTAAATTTTAGTATGTGAATTATAATCATTAATATATCTAAGTATATTAAAAGACTTTAGTTATAGTTGCCAATACATCAAATAAAAAAGAATTAAAAATGTTTTTATTTACTACTTGTTGAGTACGGGTCCATTTATCACAAAGATAAACATGGAGAATTGAATTTATCTGCATCATGCGGCCTGCTCCCCTATTGTTCTAAACAAATGATTGTTCAGAACTTGAATTACATTTCCCTTGTAATATGATTTTCATAA
Source organism: Entomophthora muscae (assembly GCA_014839935.2). Lineage (NCBI taxonomy): Eukaryota > Fungi > Entomophthoromycota > Entomophthoromycetes > Entomophthorales > Entomophthoraceae > Entomophthora > Entomophthora muscae. The sequence goes on along the minus strand of QTSX02000944.1, from coordinate 103,058 downwards.
ACATATTCAATATAATTGAACTGCGTCCTAAGTACAGATTAGTAAGGAATACATAAAAATCATTGGTTGCCGTGTTGTGTGGCTATAGTGGCACTGAAATAATAAGGATCATATGATGACACGCAAGGTCCAATTTGTGGCGTAAAAAAGCCAAAGTACCAATAACAATTAACAATTATTTAAATAAAAAATTCTATTTCTATCTTTTTTAATTTATTTATTTGGTAGTGCAACAGTCAATAAAATATTCAGTGTATTATAATAAAAATATATTCTTCATACCTAGTATAGTTAATTTTACTTACCTTTTCTACATATTCTTATATGTCTATAATACAATCACACGTCAAATTATTATATATATATAATAATTTTTGAGACCTAATAAAAACAAAATAAATAAAAATAAAAACAAAGTAAACCGGAGAGCCCATTTATCTGATTTGCTTGGAGGCCAGGGCTTTAGGAAGGAAGGATTCTGAGTGCTTGTAAAAAGCCGCCACCACATTGGGTGGCATTGCAAATTGGCTGACCTCAAGAATATTGAATAGGTCCTTGGTGTCCTGCAGAAGGCCTTGTTTCACCTTATTCTTGATCCAATCAAACACCTCCTTGATTGGATTCAGGAATGGGGAATATGGCGGGAGGAAGAGAAGTCTCATTAGACAATCAGCAAGGCAGTGGCTGGAGGAGTGGCTATTCTTGTCAATGGGGGGAACTTGGACACAACCAGATCCACTTTGTGGAGCCCAACATTATCAAGCACAACAACGTTGTTTATGCCACTGTAATTTATCCAAAGGTACTCCTTGACAGCTCAGAGAAAATTGAGAAAGGACCCACTGTTATGGGAACCCTTGATCATTTGGTATTGGTCCAACCCGCGAGGACCAAGAAGCGCGACCATGGAATAGGTCTGGGAATGGACAGCTGCACAATGGGCTACGCCGTCCTTGGACCCCTTCTCAACCCACCCATGCCTAGACCTGAGTGAGGAGGAAAACAACAATTTGTTGATATAGAAGAACTGTACGTTGCCAGTCTTCTTTAGTGCCAGATATGTCTTGGCATAAATGCGTCAATCCTTGATGGTCTTTTCACTGTTTCTGTTGTACAGAGAAACTCTGAGCACCTTCCAAGAGAAGCCCAAATCAACCATTGTTTTGTAAACAAGGGTTTTAGAAACAGAAAGCCTGAACTCTGTGGCAAGCATTGATTGGACAGCAAGCGTGTCCAGGTGGCAATCCCTGGCTACCCACTGCTTGATTGCGTTGATGTGCACATGCTGCAAGAGTTTTGGCTGCCGCTTAGCCTTGGTGGATTTGGCAATTTGTCTGGTATTGCCATACTTGGTGTTGATGTTGGCAATGTACCTGGCTGTGACAACAAATTGGGACGCAATATCCTGTACTGCCATTCCCCCATTCAAGCAGTTGAGGAGAGCTTCACGCTCACTATTTGTCAACCGACGCCGGCCCTTGACAGGTACCACGGCATCCTGGCTACCAGGCTTGACACAGGGGACAGGGACCTTTGTGTAGAAGGTGAGATCACGCTTGATTGTGCTGGCAACGTCAATGGTGGCATAAGACACAGGCACAGATGGCTTCTCAGTTGTGGCCAATGGCTGATAGGAGGTATCAAAGACGCAGGGCAGGAAGTAGCAACTCTTGGGTCAAGATTGCAGGGCCGGGTGACAACTGGGTACACAGTGGAGGTGTAAGTAACCTCAGTGTTCCCAGTGACCCTGGTGTAGGAGACTTTGGTAGCAGGCCTTGAGAGTGGCTTCTGCCTGGGATTCAAGCTGGTTGATTGGGCCTGAGATGTGGGAGGTGGTTGGCTGGCAATGACACCTTGGGAGGCCTGAGTGTCAGCATGACTCCCTTCAAGTTGGGTTCTGGGTCTGTTCTTGGACCCTCTGGGACGCCCTTGTGGACAGGCTGTCCCGCAGGCTGGTGCAAGAGCGGGTTGGGAATGTGATTGACAGTCCATAAAAATAAAATAAAAAATACATTTTAGATTAAATATGTATTTATTTGGAGTTATTGGTTTAGTTGTGGGAAGTTGTTTTCTCTTGATATAGCCTTGAATAGTAGCAGAGTTTCTATATCCGTGATTTGAAGTGAATAATATTGTATACTTTCTGGGTTTGGATGATTTTAAAGTTTAATAACTTTTTATTTCTAATTATGGTTATTGAGATTGAATTTTTCATTTGATTTTAGTTGTGGTGGAGCTTCTTGATTTGGGTTGATGTTTCCTAGTGTGCTTACTGTACATTAAATTTGGATTCCAGTTCCTGCAATTATTATCTGAGTTTACTAGTGGTATTCAAAAGTGATTTGAAATTTGGTTCTTGGATTTGACAATCCCGCAAATTCAAAAAACATAGTAAACTTAATGAAAATGGTTGATGGATTTGAACGCTTCAAATCTGATTCCAGTTAATTCATTTTGTCCATAGGAAATATGCAGCTCAACTTGAACTTTGCAAAGTGTCTATGAGTTCCCGCATTTTCAAATATTCAAATAAATACTCACAAAAATCCATTTAACTAAAAAAGGCCATCCCGCAAAAGTGATTTAAAATTTGGACCAATGATTTGACAATCCAGCATTTTTACGTTTCAGGTTCTGAATTTACAGTAGTAAATTACATAGTAACACACACTTAAATTATGGGATTGCTGTTAGCCATCAATCTATTCAATATATTAAAGATAGAATAAGTGCCACAGATATTTTTATCAGGTGAACATTTCAACACTCTGCTATATGCACAATATTTTTTTCTATATATATTTAATAAAAATAATTTTTAAGTGCACACATTTTTTTATTGTAGATGCTTCAGTTTTGTTATTAAAAATAAGTTTGGCTTAAAAAGTGTTGACATTGACACTTTTACGTCATGAAAACAAACAAACAAATAAATAAAATAATTTTTATTAGTAAAAGTAATGAGAAAATTGGGTTAAATTAAGATTTTAATTAAGCTTAATGTTAAATCATGTCTGTTGTGTTTGGCTCCTGGGGACAACATCTGGGAGGACACAGCAGGAAATCTTTATAACAAAAGATTTGAGGTTTGAAGCTAGCCTTGGGTTAGCCTTCAGGGCAAAATTAAGGGCACATACATTATTTTTCTGGAATACAAGATGTGAAAGTCCTTTTGGCAAAAAGGACAGGAAAAAGCTTGAAGATTATTAAAGCCAACACAAATGTGGATAAACTTGTCAATATTAGGAGAATTGATCCTACTTAAATAGTAGACAAGGGTTGATTATCACTCATTAGGTAGACAGAGCAGCAGAAGGGGTCACGTTGGGATGAGGTCATACCAGGATCAGTCAAGGGCAGGTATGATATTCTGGAAGGGGTAGATATTGAACCAGACCCATTTGCAGAAGGCAAGAAATTCCCATAATCAAAAGCAAAACCAACTAAATATTTGCACATATAAATATTTGAAGGCCATATCAAAATGGCATTAATGGCGCAAATTACAACAATATCAAAATGGCCACAATTTTGTTGTGTTTTCTGGGGTTGCACCCCTGAGCGCTTTAAAAAATGGGAATTAAGCTAACACAACTAGCAAAAAACATAATATATTTTTACTTTCAAGTCAACAGTGACCATGTCAAAAAAGTGTCAACATGGTCACTGTCAACATGGACACTGTTGACATGGGTGCTGTTGCTGTTTGGTGTAGGAAGTGGGGACTGACTAATCTGATATGGATTGGACCTTGGAGGGGGCAACATAAAAACCTCCTTACAAGATATTATATCCCATGAACTCTTTTTTTTATAGAATTCACACTTCTCCAGTTTGCAGAAGAGCCACGCCTCTATGAGGGTTCTTGAGAATTTTTACCAAGCAATGATGCCAATTATGACAGAGCTTGTGGGTCTTAATTACAGCCGCCAAACAACATAAATTTGTAGTATAAAATATATGCATATTGAATCAGCAGCAGTCTGCTGACCTAAACCCTAAATTAGCCAATGGTAAGCACTACTGCAGCGCTTAGTGATACATGATTTGCTGCCGTACCACTTTGGAAAGTTACAGGCGCCACCCAGCAATTAGATTAGGCGCCAAAGCGCCAAACTACAATCACGTCAAGCGCTGCTGCGCTAACTGAAAATTATTGCAGGCACTGCCTTACTTTTACACCAAGCACCAAGGCGCTAGATTTAATTCCCCACAATCTCAAGTTCCTTTATTAATTACATTATTAAGTTTTGAGCTTGAAGTATGTCAGGAAGATAGGAAGTGATCCTGAAGTAACTAAATTATTCCATGCCAGAAAGAATCACCTGTGTTGGATGAAGATGAAGATATTCTATTGGTTGACATGCAATAAGCGCCAAATCTAGTGTCATGGCCTGGGTGACTCCCAGGAGAACCTTTGGTCAAGGGGAAGGGTTAAGCCAGGAAGGCTCAGTAGATCACTGGGGCCATCTGCATCACATAATTGGCAGCAGTAGCCCAAGGACGCCACACTTCAATGTGGGGTATCACTTGCTCAGTGAGCCCCAGCATGGTCAAATAGGCAAACCCAAGCTTACTGTAGTCATATGATGAAGCAGAAGGAACAAGAGGAAGTTCTCATGTGGCGGCGCTCATAGTCAGGCTTGGCTGGGCAAGTTGTTGGAGCAGAGGAACACCAGGAAAGGAGGGGCGCGGGGCAGGAGCAGGAATTATTTCTTGGTCCAGCACTCTAGGAGATAGGGTAAAGGCTGGCAGTGGTTGGTTGAAGGCAGCTAGAAGTTGCTCCGTTTCCTGGCGCTGGCATTGGTAATGGAGGTACTCTTTGTTTGAAAGCACCAGCAGTATAAAATTTGTGATAATGTAATAAACCCCTGCAAGTTATTAATGCTCAGTATGCATTAGCCAACAAAGTTTATTAGATGAAGAAGTCAACAAAGAAAGGGAATGCCAGTGTTCCCAGCTATACCCTGCTGGGAAACTGCAATTGGACTTACTGGCAACTTCTTATTGGTTGTCAATGAATTATTCTCAAGCTGGGTTCCATTGGTGACTCCTGATTTGTCAGTTAGATGGATCCTTTCAATATTTTTGCCCTGGGGAAGCTGGCAGGGAAATTTTGGGCCATTTGGCAACCCAAGTCCCCAATTCTGGATTTCAGAGGGTGTGGGCCAATTAAAATCTTTTTGTTTGGCTTTAGGACGGTTTCCAATTGCCCCCAGGCTTAGCCTTGACCAGGGTTTGATTCTCCACTTGTAATTAAAGTTTTCTTTGGGTTAATCTGCGCAATTGACAACACAATTGTTTGGTTGTGCAATTGCTCAATTGCAGGCGTTAAACCTATGCAACATAGGGGTTCGTCTGGCCATTCTGGGCCTAACACCTAGATTAATAATTACCCAAATTGGGGGTGTATGAGAATGCCCTAGAAGACATTGCTGTTGTAACTGTGCTGTTTTAGCAGAGTTACATGGGGAAAATATTTAGAAGATAGATAATAATCTTTATTAGGAGATAGTGATTATATAGTTTATGTAAATCAAGGATAGTAGGAACAGGATTGGTGATCACACAGCTGGATGGAAGAAGGGGGTGCTTGATCCTGATAATGAGTCAAGCGCCAAATCAAGGTATTCACTGTGAAGGATCATCATCTGTTCATGTTGATAGATTTGGTAATTTGAGTTGATTTCCTAGTCTGGCTTCAAGTGACCTGATAATCAGATTGGGGGTCACAAACCTGCTTGTTTGGAACCTTGCTGGCAGGTCAAGCCTGCGGTTTTGACCCCCCCCCGGCTGAAGGTCAGCCTCTTCTGGAGGCAGGTTGTCAAGTAGGTCATTGGGAGCCCGGGCGCCATATTGAACCAGTTGTTGCTTGGTGGCGGGCAGGGCGGTTTCTTGTTATTTCTGTCTTGCTTTGCAGGGTTGTAGGCAATCATCTTGTAGGGTCTTGTCTTGCTTACGTTTTCCAAGCCCTTGCACAAGGTAAGTGTTATTGTTGTTTACCTTCAGAGTGATTTCTGGCCCTACTTTTTCAGGTTGCAACTTGCTCTTGTCAACATTCATGACCCATACTTTGTCCCCAACTTAATGTCTATTGCGGATGGGAACAAATGTCTTTTGTAGGCGTTCTTTTTCTTTGGCTGTTAGCCTCTACTACTTGAGGATCCAAGCAAGGGGGACTTGACTTGGAATTTCCGGTTTGGGTCCTGTCAATGCTTGAATGATATTTGGCTGTGTGCTGTATACCAGTTCAAATGGGCTTTTCCAGGTGGATCTGTTCACTTGAGTTTGGCACACAAGTAATGCAGTTGGTAGCTCTTATACCAGTCTTCAGGTCTCCCGGCAGTGAGTTTGGCTAGGGCTTGCACAAGGCTACCATTAAGCCGCTCTACGCTTCCATTGGCCTGTGGATGGTATGGTGTTGTGACGGTGTGTTTGACCGCATTTTTGGTGAGGTATACATTGGTATCTTTGGAGGTCAACTCTTTGCCTCCATTGGTTATCAGGAGCTCTGGCTTTCATAACTTGCTGATTATTTCTTTGCCAATAAATTGTTGAACGTCATTGCCAGTGTGTGCCTTCACTGCTTGGGCTACTGGCCACCTTGTTGCAAAGTCAATGGCAGTGATGATGTACCTTTTGTTGTTGTGCTTTCCTGGCATGGGGCCAACAATGTCAAGAGCCCTTACTTTGAACGGTAGTTGTGTGCAAATGGAAAATACTGACTTTGGTGGGGTTTTGCTTTTAGCAAACTTTTTGCATACCTTGCACTGGTTTAGAACTTCCTGGACATTGCAGTATAAGGTTGGCCACCAGGCTTTATGCTTTAGGAACTCAAATAGATTTTGGCTCTTAGTATGTCCAAGATCTCTGTGGTAGCAAATAATGGTGTCAACTTGCTGATGTGTGGGGATGTAGGGAATGATTGTACCATCCATCATCTTTCTGTAAAGGGTCCTGTATATGTCAGCAAAGAGGTGTTCATTTTTGATGACCATTTCTTTGATGATGTTGGTTGTGCCTGTGGAGAATCCTTTGTCTTTTGTACGTAGCACTAAGAGAGGCCAGTCTGGGTTGAGCTCATTCTCTCCTCTTGAAGCACGGACATACAGGTGGGACAGGGCGTCTGCCATGGTAAGATTGGCCCCAGGCTTATACTGGATGAGCATGTTAAACCTCTCCAATATTCCTATCCACCACGCTTGGCGGCATGACAGATTTGCTTGAGGTTTGAAATAGATGAGTGACTTGTAATCAGTTAGTGCTGTGAATTATTCCTGTTGTTCTCGGTAATAGCGCCATTTGACTAGGCAGTGTACAATGACCAGAAGCTCCTTGTTGTGGATAGGGTATTGGCACTTGCCACCTGTCAGTTTGCGCAATTTTTAGGCTACAGACAGGAAGTCACTGTCACTATTCTTAATTTGTAGTACTCCCCCAATGGATGCATCTGAGGCGTTGATTTCCATCTGGTATTCCCCGTCTTGTTTGGGGTAAGTAGGATGGGAGCTGTTGTGAGCTTTTCTTTGAGGCGTCTAAAACAGAGGTCACGCTGGGGGGTCCATACAAACATAGACTTGGCGCCTGTTATGGCAGACAAGGGGGCGGTCAATACGCCACAGTCAGGTATGAAGCGTTGTACATAGGCCACCATTCCCAAGAAGGTGCAGAGTTCTGACTTGTCCTTGGGGGGTGGCATCTTGCAGATGGTCTGTATCTTTTGACTGTCAGGTTTGATGCCGTCTTTTGAGACTATGTGTCCCAAGAAAGGTAGTTGCTCCCAGAAGAACTGGCATTTGGAGGGCTTGGCCAACAGTTTGTGTTGAGCCAAGGTTGCAAAGACCTCTTCCAGGTCTTTGTGGTGTTGTTCCACCAAGAAACTGTAGACAATAATATCATCCAAATACACTAGGCCATGTTTGCCTATGTGTGGTGCAAACACTTTGTTAATGAAGGTTACAAAGATGGACGGGGCATTGGTCATGCCAAAGTTGAGTACCACACATTCATAGGAACCATACTTAGTGCAGAAGGCTGTTTTGGGGATGTCTTTCTCCTTGATACAAATCTGATTGTAGCCTGCAGTTAGATCAATCTTGGAGAAGACAGGGGCCCTCCCAAGGCGTCCAAAAGGTTGTCAATCAGTGGCAGTGGGTAACAATTCTTAATGGTTACTTTGTTTAAGGTGCGGTAGTCTGTGACCAGGCGTAAGGTACTGTCCTTTTTGGCCATGTTGTAACTGTGCTGTTTTAGCAGAGTTACACGGGGAAAATATTTAGAAGCTAGATAATAATCTTTATTGAGAGATAATGATTATATAGTTCATGTGAATCAAGGATAGTAGGAACAAGATTGGTAATCACACAGCTGGATGGAAGAAGGGGGTGGCTTGATCCTGATAATGAGTCAAGCGCCAAGTTAAGGTATCCACTGTGAAAGATCATCATCTGTTCATGTTGTTGGATTTGGTGATTTGAGTTGACTTTCTAGTCTGGCTTTGGGTGACCAGATAATTGGATTGCAGGTCACAAACCTGCTTGGTTAGAACCTTGCTGGCAGGTTGAGCCTGCGGTTTTGACAGTCACAAAAAATACGGCGGCCCCAAAGGAAGACTGTGAGGGGCGGATAAGTCCTTTTTCCAATGCCTCCTTGAGATAGGTGCGTAAGGCGTTGTCCTCATTTGGGGTCAGTCTGTAGATGGGGCGTGCCTTGGGTACAGCCCCCTTGAGTTGGATGGAGTGTTGAATGTGTTTCTCAGGGGGCAGCCCAGGTAACGCTTCCTTAAAGATTTCTGGATGGTGGGCCACAATGTTGCAGTCCTGAGGCGTGGAGGTATCCTGGTGGTCTTTGAAGTGTATGATCTCATACTGAAAGGAGTCCCAGTCAATTGACTCCAAGTCTTTCTTTTTGTCCTGGGTCTCTGTGATATGCACAAAGACATGGTTGCATATCAGTTGGTCCACAGAGTCAGGGTAGATCAGATGATTGACGCCTTCATGCTTGATGGTCAACACGGAGGCCGCCCAGTCCACGTGGGGATTGTTTTTCTGTAACCAGTCTAGTACCAGTACAATGGAAAACTCAGGGAAGTCAATGACGGGACCTTGGATAGTGGAGTGGAGGTTCTCAAGCATGACAGAGAAGGGGGCGGTTTCCCTTGTCACAGCAATGTGGTGTTCATCAGCCAGGACCACATTTTTAATCTGCAAAGGATTAGTGGCCAGCTTGAATTTATCTACAAAGCTACTGTTGACTAAGGTTTGATCTGCGCCTGAGTCCAGGAGTGCTGAGCCTGTGTAACTGCAAAAGCCAAAAGGGTAGGACATCAATTTATTGGGATGTCTGGCAATGGTGTATAGTACCAGGTCCTCTGAGGGCACTTGGATCATTGGGCATTGGTCTACGTCCTTGGGTCAGTACTCACCGTTAGGCAAGTCAGGAATTGTGCAGGAAGAGCTTGGCTTGCTTAGTGCTCTCCCCGGGCTTTTCCCTTATCTTGGTTGTCTTGTGTGGCGGTGACACGGAAATTGGTGCAATTTGACTGGCCATTGCTTCCATTTACATGCCCATTTGAACCTGTGGGTTTGTGATTGGCGTTGTTTCTATTGCCTCCAGGAGGTGGTTGAGCAGAGCGCCCACTTGGATGGGAATCCTTGGGCCTTTCTTATTTCCCAGTCTGTGCCTTGTGTAGAGTGTTGGATGTTTGTTCCGCTTTTTCCGCTTCATGGTACAGGCTTTGCAGGTTGGTCACCTTATCCAGGTTCAAATATCTCATAACGTGCGACTTGAGGGCGTTGTAGTACATGAGGTGTGTGGCTAGGGTGTCAAAGGCCATATCAGATGGGGCACAAAGACAGAGTTCCTCATAGGCACAGGTGAGTTTTTTAACAGTGCCTTTCTGGGTCAGGTTCTTTACTTGGCATATGATCATGAGCGCTGTATCTTTAAGCACAAACCTTGCCAGAAAGTCCTGTTTAAAGGTATCCCAGTTCTTGTCAGTGTGCTCTTTGTGCTACTTGTCACACCAGGTGCCAGCGTCATGGGTCAGGCAAATGGAAATCTCTGAAATCCAGAATTGCTGTAGGCATACCATCTGAGCCAGCTTGCTCTGGGCGGACTGGATCCATGCGGCGGCGTTGTTATTGTTGGCTCTGGCAAAGGGTTCCAAGGCAGCGCTTTGAAGCCTTTGCGCTACATAGGCGGGCATGGTGGTTTCATCAGCTGGTTGCGGCATCAAGGAGGGGGCCTGAAAGAACCCTTGCACAGACATGGCGTTAAAGGCAGGTAGCAGGATTACTGTGTTTTGGTATAGGAAAAAACCATCTGGTATCTTGGTACCAGGAGTATACAGAGTCCAGTTGGGCAGGAGGTCATACATGATTCTGTTGAGGATTTGTTGGCCGTGGCGTGTGCGGGCAACAGGCAGAATTTTTTCAAGATAAGGTAGGATGGAGAACCTACCTGTGCTACCAATGTTGTAACTGTGCTGTTTTAGCAGAGTTACACAGGGAAAAAATATTTAGAAGCTAGATAATAATCTTTATTGGGAGATAGTGATTATATAGTTCATGTGAATCAAGGATAATAGGAACAAGATTGGTGATCACATGGCTGGATAGAAGAAGGGGGTGGCTTGATCCTGATAATGAGTCAAGCGCCAAATTGAGGTATCCACTGTAAAGGATCATCATCTGTTCATTTTGTTGGATTTGGTAATTTGGGTTGACTTCCTAGTCTGGCTTTGGGTGACCAGATAATTGGATTGCAGGTCACAACCCCGCTTGGTTGGAACCTTGCTGGCAGATCAAGCCTGCGGTTTTGAAATCATCTTGTGGTCTAGAATCTGTTCAACCTCATGCTCTAGAAAGCTTCCTACTTTGAGCGGGGGAGGGGCAGTGCAAACAACTTGATGAAGGTGTGAGGTACCTTTCTTCTTAGACAATAGCAATTGGTGAAAAATGTCATGGATCTTCCAGTTGAACGGGAGCTCTAACCTGTAAGCTACTTCTCCTATGCATTGAAAACTTTGTATGGTCCTGTTTTCCTAGGGCTGAGGCTTGCACATGGTGCTGTAGTCTTGATATCTCTGGTGCTGAGGTAAACCATGTCCCCAACTTCTATCAATAGTCCAGGGCTTCTCCTCTTGTTGGCAAAGTCTTTGTAGGTCTGTACGGCTTGCTTCAGGTTTTGGGCACACTCTTCTTGGGTGGTATGGATGGTAGCCACCCAATCTTGTCCCTTGGCGTTGCTGGACTCTTCTGTGGGAAGGTGGTCCCAAGTAGGGTCAAATCTGTAGTTGGCCTTGAATGGAGACATTCCTGTAGAGCTGTGGTCTTGATTATTGTATGAAAATTGCACCATGGGTAAGTGTTCAGTCCAGTTGTCTTGTTCTGTGTTAACGTAGCATCAGAGGTACTGTTCCAATACTTGATTAACTTTTTTGTCCGTCACTTTGGGGGTGGTACACTGTGGATAGTGATCTCTTGATTACCAGGTCTTGTAAGATTTGGGCCCAGAATTTGGACGTAAACTGGGGGCCACGGTCAGAGATGACTTCCTTGGGTAAGCCATGATTCATGAAAATATGGTCCCTAAAGAGGGTGGCGGTCTTATTGGCTGTCATGTGAGTGGTGTTAGGAATAAAGTAATCCATTTTTGTGAATCTGTCAACAATCATAAGTATGTCATTGTAGCCTTTTGACTCTGGGAGCTCTACTATATAGTCCATAGATACTGACTTCCAAGGGCCTACTGCAATTTGCAGGGGTTGGAGCAGGCCTTCAGGTTTTCCTCGCTTGGGTTTAGAGCAGCCACATGTTTCACAACCATTAATGTATGTCTCTACCTCCAGCTTCATTCTTGGCCACATGTACACTCTTTAGATACCCTTTAAGGTCTTGGTGCGGCCCACATGTCCAGCCATGGGGGAGTCATGATACTTCTTCAAAATCTCCAATCTCAGTGAACCTTCAGGTATATAGGTTTGTCCATTTAGTTTTAGGAATCTTCTGTGTAGTGAATAGCCTGCTCTGTAATATTTGCTGTCAATGTTCTCAGCTGAGTCTTTCATGACAGTAATACAGTGCTTGTCCAGGGTCTGATCATGCTGGATTTCTTCTTTCCTACTAGCCAGGCCTAGGAATAAGAGCATGGGTTCCAGAATGTGTGGAGATAGTAGTGATTGGGTGTTGAGCTCATCTATCTCTTTGGAACTGGGGAAAAATCAGCTCTTTGACTCAAGGCGTTGGGTAAAATGTCTATCTTCCCAGGTTTTTAATTGATCTTCAGTTTGTAGTTGGCTAGGAATAGTGCCCATCTGGCCTGACGTTGGTTGAGTTGTTGTGGTTTGAAGAAGTAAGCCAGATTCTTGTGGTCTGTCATGATTTTCACTGGGTGGGCAGCGTCACAAAGGTATCTTCAATGTTTAAGGGATTGGATAATTGCCAGCATCTCTTTGTCATATATTGGGTAGTTCAGTTCTGGTGAAGTGAACTTCCTGGAGCAGTAAGCTACAGGGTGAAGCTTACTATCATGCTCCTCCTGAAGCAACACCCCCCCAAGGCAAAGTCTGAGGCATCAGTTTCCACCACAAAGGGTTTAGTGTAGTTGTATATAGCAAGGACCGGTGCAGAAACAAAGGCTTCCTTGAGTGTGTTGAAGACTGTGCATGCTGTATTGTCCCACACAAAGGCGTGCTTTTTGGAGGTCAGGCGGGTCAAAGGAAGGCAGATGGAAGAAAAATTTTGGACAAATTCTCTGCAAAAGTTTGCCAGACCCAAGAAGATTTGTACTTCCTTACAGTTAGTGGGCTCTGGCCATGATGTGACGGCCTCAATTTTGTCTGGTGACATGGCAAAACCTCCTTTCAGGACATGGTAGCCAAGGAGTTCTACTTTGTCTTGAAAGAATTCACACTTGGGTAGCTTTACAAATAATCCATGATCCTGAAGTCTCTGCATTACTATTTGTAGGTGTTTTGTTGTTCCTTGGGAGTTTGGCTATAGATGAGGATGTTGTCTAGGTAGGCTACACAGCACTGGTTCTTGAGGTAACCAAGCACTACGTCTACCATGGTTTGGAAGGTGCTGGGAGCATTACAGAGGCCAAATGGCATAACCAAGTATTCAAATAGCCCTTGTCTTGTGTTGAAGGCAGTTTTTCATTTCTCTCCAGGCTTGATACGTATCTGATTGAAGGCGTCCCTTAAGTCAACTTTGGAAAAGATGTTTGCTCCAGAGAGCTGATCTGAAAGGTCTTCAGCGTTTGGAACAGGATAGTGGTTCTTTACAGTAATCTTGTTGAGATTTTGGTAGTTTACACAAGGCCTCAATTCTCCACCCTTTTTCTTGACAAACAGCAGGGGAGACAAGCAAGGGGAATTGGGTACACAGATGTAGCCTTTATTCAACATGGTGTCTAGGTATTCCCTGAGAGCCCCCTGCTTTTTCATGTTGCATCCATATACAGGACTATGTTTGGGCTGGGTTCCAGGGATCAAGTCAATAGCGTGGTCAAACCTGGATGCTTGGGAAGGGCTGTGGCCATGGTCTCAGAGAACACTGATTTACATCTCTCTAAGCAGGCAGGTATTTCTCCTTTGCAAGGCGCCACCACCATGCTGTTTAATAGGGGAGATGTTTGGGTGGTCACATAGGGTAGCTTACAGGTTGTACCTGCATGTAAAAATTGCACCTGTTGGCTGGCATAGTCAATATTGAACTCATGCTCTACCCACCAATCAAACCCCAACACCACAGGTTGGGGCAACTTGCCCATTACAAAGAGTTTGACCTTGATCTGGTTAAGACTCAGCTTCATAATAACACTTCCTTTAATCTCAAAGGAGGTGTCAGTAGACTTATTTAATAGGGTGACCAGGGTGGGTTTATCTTCCAATTCTAGTCCCAATTTTTCAGCTAAGCCTTGTTCAATATAATTATGGGTGGCTCCACTGTCCATGAGAGCTGGTATCTTCAACTCCTGGTCTGAATACAAAAAGGTGGCTTTAATAATAGAGTAAGACTGAGAAGAACTGTTTATTGAAGAAATAGTGGGGTTCTGGGCAGTGGAGCTTCTTGTAGGGCAGTCTTTGGACAGGTGGCCATTCTGATGGCAGTAGAAGCATAAGCCTGCTTGTAAATGGCGCTGGTATTCTTCCAGGGCCATGTTCAGGCAAGGGCGTGCAGCAGTTTGGTTTCATTGTGGCTGGTAGTTTCTAGGGGGCCCCATACTGCTGGGTCTGGCTGAAATCCATCCCACGGGCAATGGCTAAGAGTTTGTCCTTGGGGAGGTTGCAGCAGTGATGGCGCATCAGGTTGGCGTGGTGATTATTCAGGCCATTTCTGAAGTGCAGGCCAGAGATGTTGTCAGGTACTTCAGAAGCTGCAGCAAGTCTCAAGAATCTCTGGATGTAAGCTTCCAGGTCATCTCTACCTTGGCTCAGGCAAAGAAGGCCCATATATGCTTGTACTTTTGCTCCTGTGGGGGTGATGATGCTATTCATACGTTCCAGTAAGGCCTCATACAACAAGATAAAGTCAGGGTCCTCCTCCAGCAAGTTGAGGAAAGCCTCTCTGAAGTTGTCTTTTAACTGTGCTGCCACCATCATCACCTTTTGGGCGTCATCACAATAGTTCTCAGGGTGGGCTCTGAATAGGGTGTTAATCATGATCATGCCTTTCTTGAAGCTGGCTAGGTCTATCTTGGGTAGGTCAGGGAAACTGGTGGGTGCGTAGGCGTTCTGATTTGAGGTAGATATGTTGATGTTTTGTACTTGTGCAGTACTTGGGTGGGTTTCAGGTCTAGGTTTGTTGTGAACAATTGTGTGGCGGGTGCAAAACTGGTAGGTGTAGTAAGCTTTAGTCATAAAAACAAACATACAAAGTGCCCCTATTATCAATTAAATATAGGGGCTCAGGCTTACAAGTTTGGATAAGGTTGACATAATGTTATGGCCTGGGTGACTCCCAGGGGAACCTTTGGTTGAGGGGAAGGGTTGAGCCTGGAAGGCCCAGTAGATGACGGGGGCCATCTGCATCACATAATTGGCAGCAGTAGCCCAAGGACGCCACACTCCCATGTGGGGTATCACTTTCTAAGTGAGCCCCAGCATGGTCAAATAGGCGAACCCAAGCTTACTGTAGTCATATGATGAAGCAGAAGGAACAAGAGGAAGTTCTCCTGTGGCAGTGCTTATGGTCAGGCTTGACTGGGTAAGTTGTTGGAGCAGAGGAACACCAGGAAAGGAGGGGTGCAGGGCAAGAGCAAGAATTAATTCTTGGTCCAGCACTCTAGGAGATAGAGTAAAGGCTGGCAGTGGCTGGTTGGAGGCAGCTAGAAGTTGCTCTGTTTCCCAGTGCTGGCATTGGTACTGGAGGTACTCTCTGTTTGAAAGCACCAGCAGTATAAAATTTGTAATAATTTAATAAACCCCTGCAAAGTATAAATGCTCAGTGTGCATTAACCAACATAGTTTATTAGATGAAGAAGTCAACAAAGAAAGGGAATGCCAGTGTTCCCAGCTATACCCTGCTGGGAAACTGCAATTGGACTTACTGGCAACTTTTTATTGGTTGTCAATGAAAGATTCTCAAGCTGGGTTCCATTGGTGACTCCTGATTTGTCAGTTAGATGGATCCTTTCATTATTTTTGCCCTGGGGAAGCTGGCAGGGAAATTTTGGGCCATTTGGCAACCCAAGTCCCCAATTCTGGATTTCAGAGGGTGTGGGCCAATTAATTTTTTTTTGGCTTTAGGACGGTTTCCAATTGCCCCCAGGCTTAGCCTTGACCAGGGTTTGATTCTCCACTTGTAATTAAAGTTTTCTTTGGGTTAATCTGCGCAATTGACAACACAATTGTTTGGTTGTGCAATTGCTCAATTGCAGGCGTTAAACCTATGCAACATAGGGGTTTGTCTGGCCATTCTGGGCCCTAACACCTAGATTAATAATTACCCAAATTGGGGGTGTATGAGAATGCCCTAGAAGACATTGCTGTTGTAACTGTGCTGTTTTAGCAGAGATACATGGGGAAAATATTTAGAAGATAGATAATAATCTTTATTAGGAGATAGTGATTATATAGTTCATGTAAATCAAGGATAGTAGGAACATGATTGGTGATCACACGGCTGGATGGAAGAGGGGGTGGCTTAATCCTGATAATGAGTCAAGCGCCAAATTGAGGTATCCACTGTAAAGGATCATCATCTGTTCATTTTGTTGGATTTGGTAATTTGAGTTGATTTCCTAGTCTGGCTTCAAGTGACCTGATAATCAGATTGGGGGTCACAAACCTGCTTGTTTGGAACCTTGCTGGCAGGTCAAGCCTGCGGTTTTGACCCCCCCGGCTGAAGGTCAGCCTCTTCTGGAGGCAGGTTGTCAAGTAGGTCATTGGGAGCCCGGGCGCCATATTGAACCAGTTGTTGCTCGGTGGCGGGCAGGGCGGTTTCTTGTTATTTCTGTCTTGCTTTGCAGGGCCGTAGGCAATCATCTTGTAGGGTCTTGTCTTGCTTACGTCTTCCAAGCCCTTGCACAAGGTAAGTGTTATTGTTGTTTACCTTTAGAATGATTGCTGGCCCTACTTTTTTGGGTTGTAGTTTGCTTTTGTCAACATTCATGACCCAGACTTTGTCCCCAACTTCATGTCTTTGACAGATGGGAATGAAGGTCTTTTATAAGCGTTCCTTTTCTTTGGCTGCTTGTTTGCTGTTGGCCTCTATTACTTGAGGATCTGAGCAAGGGTGTACTTGACTTGGGATTTCCAGTTTGGATCCTGTCAATGCTTGGATGATATTTGGCTGTGTGCAGTATACCAGTTCAAACGGTCTTTTCCAGGTGGATCTGTTGACTTGAGTTTGGCACACAAGTAATGAAGTTGGTAGCTGCTTATACCAGTCTTCAGGTCTCCCGGCGGTGAGTTTGACTAGGGCTTGCACAAGGCTACCATTAAGCTGCTCTACACGTCCATTGGCCTGTGGATGGTATGGTGTTGTGACGGTGTGTTTGACCCCATTTTTTGGCAAGGTACACGTTGGTGTTTTTGGAGGTCAATTCTTTGCCTCCATTGGTTATCAGGAGTTCTGGCTTTCCAAACCTGCCAATTATTTCCTTGCTAATGAATTGTCGGACATTGTTACCAGTGTGCGTTTTCACCACTTGGGCTACTGGCCACCTTGTTGCTAAATCAATGGCTGTGATGATGTATTTTTTGTTGTTGTGTTTTCCTGGCATGGGGCCCATAATGTCAAGAGCCCATACCTTGAACAGTAGCTGAGTTTGATGCCGTCTTTTGAGACTATGTGTCCCAAGAAGGGTAGTTGCCCTTGGAAGAACTGACAGTTGGAGGGCTTGGCCAACAGTTTGTGTTGTGCCAGGGTTGCAAAGACTTCCTCCAAGTCTTTGTGGTGTTGTTTCACCAAGGGGCTGTAGACAATAATATTGTCCAGGTACACTAGTGCATGATTGCCTATGTGTGGCGCAAACACTTTGTTCAGTAAGGTTACAAAGATGGACGGGGCATTGGTCATGCCAAAGTTGAGTATAATGCATTTGTAGGAACCATAATTAGTGCAGAAGGCTGTCTTGGGGATGTCTTCTTCCTTGATGCAAATATGGTTGTAGCCTGCAGTTAGATCAATCTTGGAGAAGACAGAGGCCCCTCCCAAGGCGTCAAAGAGATTATTGCTTAGTGGTAATGGGTAACAATTCTTATTGGTGACTTTGTTTAAGGCGCAATAGTCTGTGACCAGGCGTAAGGTACCGTCCTTTTTAGCCACATCAAATACGGCAGCCCCAAAGGGAGACTGTGAGGGGCAGATAAGTCCTTTTTCCAGTGCCTCCTTGAGATAGGCGCGCAGGGCATCTTCCTTGTTTGGGGTCAGCATGTAAATGGGGTGTGCCTTGGGTACAGCCCCCTTGAGTTGGATCAAGTGCTGGATGTGTTTCTCAGGGGGTAGTCCAGGTAACGCCTCCTTAAAGATTTCTGGGTGCCGGGCCACAATGTTGCAATCTTGCGGTGTGGAGGTGTCCTGGTGGTCCTTGAAGTGTATGATTTAATACTGGCAGGAGTCCCAGTCAATTGCATTCAGGCTTTTCTTCTTGTCCAAAGTCTCTGTGATGCGTACAAAGACTTGGTCTTGTAGGAGTTGGTCTATGGAGTCCGGGTAGATTTGGTGGTTGACACCTTCACGCTTGATGGTCAACACTGAGGTTGCCCAAACCACGTGGGGATTGTTTTTCTGTAATCAGTCTAGTCCCAGTACAATGTCAAACTTAGGGAAGTCAATGACAAGACCTTGGATGGTGGAGTGGAGGTTCTCAAGCATCACAGAGAAGGGGGCAGTTTCCTTTGTCACAGCAATGTGGTGTTCATCAGCCAGGACCACGTTTTTAATCCGCAAAGGATTAGTGGCCAGCTTGAACTTATCTAAAAAGCTACTGTTGACTAAGGTTTGATCTGCGCCTGAGTCCAGGAGTGCTGAGCCTGTGTAACTGCAAAAGCAGAAAGGGTAAGACATCAATTTATTGGGATGTCTGGCAATGGTGTAAGGTACCAGGTCTTCCAAGGGCACTTGGATCATTGGGCATGGTCCACGTCCTCAGCTTGGTATTCATTTTTGGGCAACTCAGGAGTTGTGTGGGGAGAGCTTGGCTTGCTTAGTGCTCTCCCCGGGCTTTTCCCTTATTGTGGTTGCCTTGGGTGGCGGTGACATGGAAATGGGTACAATTTGATTGGCCGTTATTTCCATTTCCATTCCCATTTGATCCTGTGGGTTTGTGGTTGTTGTTGTTTCTGTTGCCTCCAGGAGGTGGTCAAGAGGAGCGCCCTCTTGGATGGGAGTCCTTGGACCTTTCTTGTTTTCCAGTCTGTGCCTTGTGTAGAGTGTTGGATGTTTGTTCCGCTTTTTCCGCTTCATGGTACAGGCTTTGCAGGTTGGTAACCTGGTCCAGGTTCACATGTCTCATCACGTGCAACTTGAGAGCGTTGTAGTACATGAGGTGTGTTGCTGGGGTGTCAAAGGCCATGTTGGATGGGGCACAGAGACGGAGTTCCTTGTAGGCGCAGGTGAGTTCCTTCATGGTGCCTGTCTGGGTTAGGTTCTTTACTTGGCGTATGATCATGAGTGCCGTATCCTTAAGTACAAATCTTGCCAAGAAGTTCTGTTTGAAGGTGTCCCAGTTCTTGTCAGTGTGCTCTTTGTGCCACTTGTTGCACCAGGTGCCAGCATCATGGGTCAGACAAATGGAAATCTCCGCAATCCAAAATTGCTGTGGGCATTCCATCTGAGCCAGCTTGCTTTGGGCGGACTGAATCCATGCGGCAGCATTTTTATTGTTGGCTCTGGCAAAGGGTTCCAAGGCGGCGCTTTGAAGCCTTTGCGCTACATAGGCGGGCATGGTGGTTTCATCAGCTGGTTGCGGCATCAAGGAGGGGGCCTGAAAGAACCCTTTGGCGGATAGGGCGTTGAAGGCAGGTAGCAGGATTACCGTGTTTTGGTAGAGGACAAAGCCATCAGGTATCTTGGTACCAGGAGCATACGGCGTCCAGCTGGGCAGGAGGCCAGACATAATTCTGTCAAAGATTTGTTGGCCGCGGCGTGTGCGGGCAACAGGCAAAATTTTTCAAGATAAGGTAGGATGGAGAGCCTACCTGTGCTCTAATGTTGTAACTGTGCTGTTTTAGCAGAGTTACACGGGGAAAATATTTAGAGGATATATAATCTTTATTGTGAGATAGCAATTATATAGCTATTGTGAATCAATGGATAGCAGGAACATAATTGGTGATCACACAGCTGGATGAAAGAAGGGGGTGGCTTGATCCTGATAATGAGTCAAGCGCTAAATTGAGATATTCATCATGAAGGATTGTCATCTGTTCAAGTTGATAGATTTGGTAATTCAAGTTGATTTCCTAGTCTGGCTTCAAGTGACCAGGTAATTGGATTGCAGGTCACAAACCTGCTTGGTTGGAACCTTGCTGGCAGGTTGAGCCTGCAGTTTTGACATTGCTAGCAGCCCTGGGATTAACATTGTAGAAGATATAAGAAGAATTAATTAATTACAATAAAATTATCTTGTACCCATCTTTGATCTAGCTTTAATCTGGTTAATCTTTATCTTATTCTTTAATTGCTTCTGCATGATCAGAAGCTAGTTATGGACTTTAAATATGTTTCTATTTGATCCTGGCTCTTATAATAAAATACTACCCATATCCTCACATATGACTGCATTCAAGAAAATGCCCTGTGGCCTATAATCTCAAATAATTGTGGCGCTGTAATGCAAAAAAAGCAACAAGGGTTTTAAGAACTTGCCGGAGGTGAGTCTGATAGGATATGTGGTCCTTGGAGTAGATGAGTATGCCATCCAAGTATACCACCATACAGCTATCCAAGTAGGGGACTATAAATTCATTCATGAGGCCCTGGAAGGAAGCTGTGGTATTACTAAGGCCAAAGGGCATTACTAGGTATTTGTGTAGCTCAAACAGAGTCCTTACAGCAGTCTTCCATTTGTGCCTTTCTGAAATTCAATTTTGGTGATAGGTGTTGCAAAGATCAAGTTTAGAGGAAACTTTTCCCCAGTTAATATATCTGTAAGAGTCTTGGAAGAAGGAATAGGATTAAGGTTCTTGATTTTTATGCTGTTGAGGTTTGAGTAGAACACCACAGGTCTTGGGGACCCATCCAATTTTCTCACAAAGAACATAGGCAAGGAACAAGGAGAGTTTGAGCATCACATGAACCTATTTTCTACATTTTCCTCTAGATATGTCTTCATGGCTAAGCTTTGGGCGCGGTTAACTGGGTAAAGTTTCCCCCAAGTGGGCACTAAACTGGGTACCAAATCAATTCATAAGTCAGATTTGCGGCAACTAGGTAGTTGAGAGCAGGAAGATTTACTGAGGACTTCTACCAGATCCTGAAGTTTGGGAGGAATATGGGGCTGTCTTACTTTTTCCAGGGCGGCAAGTACGTTGACAGTGTCTTCTGAAGTCAATAATTCTTTGTGACTAGTCTCATCAAAGAGAATAGTAGATGTGAACCCATCCTTCTGGTTGGTGAGTCTCATAGAGTCCAGGCTTAATACAACCTTAGCAGCTACAGCCCAAGGGAAACCCAGAATCAGAAGGATAGCCAAATTTGACACAGATGAAACCTTGATGCCAAAGTGGTTCTCCCCTACTTTCACTTTAGGTCTCTCTCAATTATTGTTACTTGAATACACAATTTATCAGCTAAGGTTACCCAAGCAGAGGGGCCTTCCTGAGACCCAGTTCTTGAGCCAGAGTACAACTTATAAAGTCTCCCATGGCTCTGGTGTCTAGTAGGGACTTTCCTCCCTGTATGACCTGAGGGGAGGCTATCTTGACTGGTAATAGGGCATAAGATTGAGGGGGTTCTTTATTGTAAGAACTAGCTAAAAGTTTGGTAGAAGATTGTACTTTGGCTAAGGAGTGGAAGTCCTTAGCAGAGTGTCCAGATTTTCTGCAATACAT
Source organism: Entomophthora muscae (assembly GCA_014839935.2). NCBI lineage: Eukaryota > Fungi > Entomophthoromycota > Entomophthoromycetes > Entomophthorales > Entomophthoraceae > Entomophthora > Entomophthora muscae. The sequence continues at coordinate 81,553 of QTSX02000944.1, read as the reverse complement.
GCAAATACCAAGATGAGTTTGACGTTATTTATCTTCAGGTGAGAGTTGGTAGCACCCTCCTTCCTTGGGGATCAATCCTTTAGGAGCTTCACCTTAGATCTTAGTCTGGGAAGTTTGGGTCTCCTTGGTATAGGTAGTGGTGGAGGTTACAGGGGAAGGGGCTTGCTCTAGATGGGAGCTGTTTCACCTTTGAGGACCATTTGATCACTTCCTTGACCATTGTGTCAAAGTTTGTTGACAACTCATGATGAGCAAGTAAATTTTTTAATTTGTAGGAAAGTTTCTTGTGGAAAAGATAGCAGGCCTCATTTTTACTCATCCCTATGGCGGTCTTGAGGGGTGAATTCCTCAGTGTAGTCTTGAGCAGCCATTTTTCCTTGATAAAGAGAGGAGATTTGATCTCTGACCTGGTTAGGGCTCAGACTGGGAGATAAAGTGGCTAGAAGGGTGTCACAGAACTGATCATAGTTGTTGAGGAGATCCTCTCCTTGAAGGATTGCCTTAGCATACCAGAGTTAGGACTTCCTGGTAAGATTTCCAGCCACATGATGGACCTTTTGGGCATCAGCACTAAATTTCTCAGGTGAAGTTTCAAACAGGGACTTGGAAAAGGCAAGAAGCATGAGAATTGGCTTTCTTTGTCATCTCCTGGGACAACTGCAGACAAGGTGTTTAAGACCACTATTTGTACTTGGCTGTTACTTCTGGAGACATTGGTTTTGGAGGGAGGGGTCTTTTAAAAGAGGGCCTGGATTTTGTATATGGTAAAGCTTATGTGAGGGTTACTATTAATAGGGCGAGGTATTTGTTAAGATTGACATAGAAGATGAACTTGTAGGTGGAGTGCTGTCCTGGACCACCCATGAGGTGGTTTGCTAAAGACTCCAACAAACTTTCAGGGATCCACTAATTAGGGAGCCTCTCTCCAATTGAATGGAGAAGATCTCTCAAGTTAAACTTAACTAAAGTGGAGACCACTGGAATTCCTATCATTAGCATATGAAGAAGGTGATCAATTAATCAGAATTTTCCCAGAAAGGGTGTAAAGTGATTTAACAAGTAATAAACACTGGCGTATCCTAACACCAGCCAGAGGCCTTGGGATGAATTATTGGAGGGAATCAAGCAGTTTCTACATAGGGGGAATGGCAGTGGCGAGGAACAAATTGATACCAAATGGAGTCTTGGATTTATTAGTGGGATTTGGTTCTGGAGTCTCAAAATTCACATTTTCCTGGTCATATCCAATTAACACACAGAAAAACCACACAGGAAGAGTGGGTTTAATGTTGTTGAATGGGGACTAAATTATCTACTAATCAATTTAGAAGTTAAAAATATAGATTTATTGAAATTGTTGAGAGAAATAATATTGTTGGAGCAATTGCTCAAACAGGGGGAAATCAGCTCAAATACTGAATTGAAGAGGGAGTGACATAGGTTTTACCAGTGACCCATGCAAGCTTTGGTAGTGAAGTATTGCTTTGCAGGTCTGCAGCAAGCTTCAGCCTGCAATAGAGAAGGAAGTATGGTTGGCTTTGGCTTGCAGGGTGCATTTAGTTTCTTAACTATGAGCTGGTATGAATAGAATCTTTGGATGTAAGATAGTTTATTAGCTTTATTGTTTGTTAGGCTCTGATTGGTTAATTAAAAGGTCTATCCCTTGTCTGGGGCCCAAAGTGCATTGCTTATCATGCTGGTTGGTTTATTTTGATCTCTTGACTGGTTTTGGGTACATTAATTAATGTACATTTATCATTAATTAATGTTACATTGTTGTTGTATTCTGGAGCCAAAATCAAGGGTTTAACAGCGGGATTTATATAAAGTCAATCCTTTCTACTTTTCTCCCAGGTTTGTTTTTGCTTAATGAGTCAGAATTTAATTTAAATACGCGTTTGTTTATAAATTTTGAACATGTTTTGAGTTTGATTTTGTTTAACAACTGGTAATTAGGACTAGTTTCTGTTTTGGCATTTATAAATGCACTTTCACTATACTTCTCATCCAGAAATTTGACATCATCTAAGTAAGCAATTTCATTTTCTTTGGAGTAAGGAATATAATTCCTTACACACAGTTAGGATGCCACAGTCCAGAATAAAGCGTCATACATAGGGTATCATCCTGAGAAAGGCACAAAGCTCACTCTTGTTCTTGTGAGGCAGCATTTTAAATATGGCTTGGTGTGGAGTTCTTGTTCACCAGTCCCCAATATGTGTCCTGGGTCATAGCCAGAGACTGACTGGAAAGAGTTATCATTCTCTAGTAGGGTACAATAGATTTCTCAGAAATATCTATAGGGGTCAAATGTGCTTTTATTTGCTTCAGAAGGAAGATCTCTTTAGAAACCTTCTGGTATATGGCCTGGGGGTCTGGGAAAATTGATATGTGCTAACACTTGGAGCTCTCCAACAATTTTTTGGACTCCTTGTACTTAGTCTTAGACTCTTGCACTTTAATTTTACACTTCTGCTACTTAAACTTGGACTCCTGCACCATAAACTTGGACTCATGTGCCTTAGACTTGGACTCCTTCGCTGCGCTTAGGATCCAGCTCCTTATCTCAAGCTCCAGCTCCTTAATCTTGGGCTCCTGCATCTTTATCTTGGTCTCCAGCCCTCTGTATAGTCCTTATGACCTTTGTAATCCATTATTATGAGTCCTAGTGGCCTTTTTAATCCACTCTATTGAATCCAGTCCTTGAAATGCTTCAGAATTCTCTCCCTTTTATAGCTCCTTGTTTCAGTCCCTTTTCCCTCTCAGATCTTTTGGTTTTCAAAGCTTAAACTATCAAGTTTCTTCTTATCTACAATATATTAAACCTTTTAACTTACTTCTGCCAATTAAAAGCAAGCATTTTCTGCTTCATTCCCTCATTTATTAGGCTTAAAATCTTCAGCTAAAGCCCTTAAAACAGTGATTAAACAAACTTCAACCTGAAGCCAATCAAACACCTTGTCACGGATCCACTCAATGGGAAGCCTTTCTCCAATTGAATGAAGTAGAGCTCCCAAGTTGAATTTGATCAGAGTGGAACCTACTGGAATCCCTATCATTAACATGTGTAGAAGGTGACCAAATAGGCGGAATCTTCCCAAGAAGGGAGTGAAGTGGCTGAGGAGATAATAGATACTGGTGTACCCCAAGACCAACCAGGGGGCCTCAGGGTGGACAATAAGTGGGAATCAAGCTGTTTCAACGTAATAGGCATGTTGTCAACACAGACCAAAACAATACCAAATTGAGTCTTCAGATTTGTCAGTAGGAGTTGGTTCAGGGTTTTTGAAGTTTACATTTGCTCGTCCATAATTAATTAACACACACAAAGTCCAAATAAGGAAGATGAACTTCATGTTGTTGGGGGGACCTTTATAATCTACCAATCAAGTATTTAGAATTGATAATATAGATTTATTTGGTTGATAGGAAATAAAGAAATTGTTGGAGCAATTTGGAAGGGAATAATTTGTCAGTTTAAATGCTGACTTTAAGCAAGTAAGGGAACATTGGGGTTACCAGTTGGACCTGCAAGAGTGATTTAAGAGGTATTGCCTTGCAGGACTGCAGTAGCCTGCAGCCTGCAATGCAAGAAGAGGCAGGTTGGGATATTGCATTTCAGTATTGTACCTTACTATGGTTGGGATGGTATCTGGGGCTAGATGAGCAGTATTTCTTTGGCTTGGGTGGTTCACTGGGTTTGATTGGCTACCTGGGTCCCTGAATCTCTGGTTTGGACAATCTTTGCATTTATTTTCTGATTGATTGGCTGTTTTATGATTATCAGAGCCAAATTTAAATGCTGAATTGTTATTGTTGTTGTTATTATTGTCTGGAACCTTAAATTTCAATTTTTAATTAGAATTTATGTTTTGATCTTGGTTTTCACGTTCACTTTTGTTTTCACATTTGGAATTGATTCTAACACATTCATTTATCAAATTTGAACGTGTTTTCAAATTGATTACATTAACGGATTTGATTTTGTCCTTGGCTTCTGATTTATCATTTAAAAATGAAACTTCTGGTTTCTCAATAATTTTAAAACAATTAAAGTCTGGTTTTCAATTTGTGTTAGGGATGGAATCCCTTACACACCTGAATTGAACTTTTTTGCCAAAATTCTACCCAAATGATGTGCTCTTGACCCTGGTTTGAACCCAGCACTATCTTGCTCTGGGTAAACACCTGCTCTGCATTTCAAACAGTTTTACTGTAATTCATGTCATGTTTCTCTGGCCAAACTCAAGCGCTTCCAACTATGTTTTACTTAGGGGATTTTTAAACCCTAATTTCTTCAACGTTTCTCCAAGTTCTCTGCTTTTTTTTCCACATTTTAATCATTTGAAACTGCCTGCCACTTGTTTCCTGCTTCACTCAATCAATTTGGCAAAACTCCAGCCTTTGTCCTCAGAGTTTCTCTGTCCTTTTTCCAGCTACTTTAGCTCCTTCTTACTCAATCAATTCCTTATGAATTTACAGTCTATTTTCTGTAAATTATTTCCTGCTTTCTACTTATTTCTTTATATAATATTGATCTAATCTTTTTATCATATCTTTTTGGCAGTTCAATTAATTTTTTAACTGCTTCTTTCTTATCATAAATCTCATTTAAAACAGTCTAAGTCCATAATTATTGCTCCTTCATCTACTACTAATCTTTCTTAACCAACTTCCAGTTTTTCAGCTATTCCTGCTCCATGACCTTCCAGTCTTTCAGCTAGTCATCACTATGAACCACCTAGGTCCCTTACTCACCATGATTTTAAAGTCCTTCAACTAATCTTCACTGGGATCTTCCAGTCCTTTAACTAATCTTCACTATGATCTTTCAGTCCCTCAACTAGTCTTCACTGTGATATTTCACTATGAACTGCCATGGTTCCATTATCAGTCCCTGTTACCAATACCTAAGACTAAGGCAATAAGTCTACAAGGCTACTGGCGTTTGACTGGGCCCCTGCAAGTGACCTCCACTTGGGCCATTCAATCACAGACAATCCTCACGTCTGTACAGTTGTCTTTACTCACTCAGGTAGTTAAGTATGAGCTTTCAGGAGCAAAGTAACCAACTTTACTTCCCAGAAACCTGATTATTATCAAGTTCTGCAGCTACTTTCCCAAGTAGCTACACTGATAACGCCTATGAGCGTATCCATGCCCTCAATGGTAGCTTCAGAACTTCCTCAAAGCCTCCAGGGAAACACAGACAAGGACACCTTACCATTCTGTTAGGTAAGATGCTTACTCATAGACCTCATATAAGTGCACAAGGGATTGTGGAGCTATCTCAGCTCCTCCCTTCCTAGCAGCCAATGTTACCTTCTAGGCTGCTCCATCCCCCACCCCTAGTAGCTAATGTTAACTACTGGGTGAAGACACCTAACCAGTACCCTTTCAGCCAATGTTACTTTCTAGGTCCTTACCTGTTAAAAGCCACTAGGCTTTCTCTTGGACAACATTAGCCACACCTGCAAAACTGCCCAACATGTGGACCATCACACTTGGATTTTCTGGGCATCAGGCTTGATGCCCTCTTTTGACACTGTGTTCCCAAGAAAGGGGAGCTGTTTTGGTAGAATTAACACTTGTAGGGCTTTGTGAGTAAATTGTGTTGTACCAGGGTTGTGAATACTGCCTCTAAGTCCTTGTGGTGTTTTTTTCATCAAAGGACTATACACAATGATATCATCCAGATACACTAGTGCATACTTGCTAAATGAGGTGCAACAAATCATTCATAAAGTTAAAAAAGGTTGAAGGTGTGTTTGTCATTTCAAAGGTAAATACAACACACTTGTATGAGCCATAATTGGTTCAGTTGGCGGACTTGGGGATGTCTTCTTCCTTGATACAAATTTGATTTGTAACCAGCTGTTAGATCAATCTTTTTGAAGATGTTTGCTCCACCCAAGGCGTCAAAAAGATCATCAGTAAGAGGGTGTCAGGAGTATTCCTGACACTACCCAAATTCCCACTATTGTACCAATTTGGAGCAAGAAAGAAATTTCATGTCAAAATAACCCTCAATACAAAAAGGATTTTCCTCTCAAATCAAGAGAATAAATTAAAAAGGGAAAACAGAACTTGGTAAAGCCTAAAATAATTTATCATCTGGGCAGGCGCCTGCTGCAGTTGCACAGGTGCCCGCCAGCACCCCCTGCCAGCCACCAGCGGGCCTCCTGCCAGCCTCTCACCCGCTCTTGCACCCCCAGGCCCTAGCTACCGCTAGCAAGCCTGCTGTCAGTCCCCTGGTTGCCCACTTGCTCCCTGGGTCCCAGCCTGCTGCCAGCCACCCATCTGTTTCCCAGGTCCTATTTCCCTTCAGCCAATCAGATGCAATCAATGGGAGTAGCCAATCAAAAAAGTCCCTTTCTGAAAGGTTAAAAATAAAAGACAACCCATGCCACCCAGAACAACCTGCAATCAATACCCAAAATATGATCATCCATCCTGGCCCCAACCAAAGAGAAACTGGGACTAAGACCTCATGGTTGGGGCCAAAATCATGCCAAACCTTGTCACTCAAAAGTTTTAAATAGGTAGTGTGAGTATCCTGGACTCTTTTCTTCTCCTAGAAATAGACCAGCCAGAATTCATTTGCTACATTCAAGAATTGACAATTCAACCAAAGATTGCAGGTGTGTTGTGTTCTGAGGTGCGGCATAGACGCACAACAGGGAATCCTAACTTAGGATTGTATTCATACAAAGTCTTAATTAGATGGCAGGGAAGGCTATGCAATTAACTTGTGGCCCTTAATGAGTAATCTCTAGTAGTTGTGGCTAGAGAGAGGCGCCAAAGTACTTGGAGACACAAAGATAAAAATGTGAATATAACTTAATTTTTATTGATGAAAAAAATGGATATATAGTGGTTGGGATACCACAAAACAGTACCAGGATAGTAGGATCACTTGCCACAAGCATGAGTGGGGCAAGTGAGCTGCAAGAAATCTTGAAACCAAAGAAGTGAACTTCCCAGTTTGGAAAGAGACTCATTTCAAGGGGCAAAAGCAAAAGCAAGGGATTTGTCCTCAAAATAACCCATCAAAGGCAAAATCAAAACATGGTGAATGGCGGTATTCACAACATTGCCCCCTCTATATTGGCCTTAGGGGGGTAGTATTTGCGGAGAAACTTGGCATGTACTTGGGCAAAAAGACGTCTGCTGGAGAGGAGTTTCATAGTGTACTCTGACCCTTATTTGAAGGTCCCTTATAGAGGCCTGACCCAAAACGTATCTAGCTTGTGAGCACGTCCCCCTACTCTGCTGATAATAGAGAACATGGTCCCCAATGTTGAACTCAGGTAAAGGGGATCTTCCAGCATTGTCAGAAGAGAGCTCAAGCATCTTGGTCTTATATGCAGAAGTATAAGCTGTGACCTGTATGTCAGTTATGCAGCTGACTAGATCTTTGATATGGGCATCAGGATCAATAGCCTTATCAGAGGAGATTAGGGCCCCCCAGGAGAGACAGAGTGGTGACCTCACACCCATACAGCATAGCAAAGGGAGAATACCTGGTGACGCAATGCTTGCTAATGCAATAAGCAAAGAGAGCAGCAGGTAAGTATAGATCCCAATTTGCAGCGTCAGAGTAAGTGAGTTTCCTCATGATAGAAACCAAAGTTGAGTTTGTGCACTCAACTGTCCCATTAGTAGAAGGATTATAGGGGGCAGAAAAAGATTGGCAAGATCCCAAGGCCTTGACAACAGAGGTTACTAACTTAGAATTGGAGTTAGTCCTATTGTCAAACAAAAACACTTGAGGGCAGCCATGGCAGTACATATGTCTTGCAACAGAAAGGCGGCAGCTGTCTTGGCAGTGATGTCCTTAGTAGGGTGAGCTTCTACCCACTTGCTGAAATGATCAGCAGCAATTAGGATGAAGCAGCAACCAGAGCGGGAGTGTGGGAGGGGCCCTACAGTGTCAATGCTGACAGTGTGAAAGCATGTTGAGGGGGGACTAGCTTGAACTTGTGAGAGGCAGCTCAAGGTTGCTAGAGCTGGCAGTTGTAACAGCTAGCAATGACGTCTGGAATCAGCAGGAAAAAAGTTTTCCCAGAAATAGTTTTTTCTGGAGCCAGTCATGGGTCTTGGCAATGCCTCTATGTTCTGTCTCTTTATGAGCTTGGAGCACCAACAAAAGACAAAGACTAGGCCGTACATAAAGCAGGTATTGTTCTTGTATCTTCTTGAAAAGCTGGGTTTTGCAAATGAGAGTGTCCTCAGATAGCTTAGACAGGGCAGTTTTTGTTTCTTCCATCTCTGTTGTAAATTACGCCATTAACGCTATTTTGATATGGTCTTTGAATAATGATATGTGCAAAGATTTAGCTGGTTTTGCTTTCAGCTTTAGGAATTCCTATCCTTATGTAAATGGGTCTGTTTTAATATCCACCCATTCTGGAATACCATATTTCCCCTTTTCTGATCCTGGTATGACCTCACCCCAATGTGACCCACTTGGCCACTCTGTCTATCTAATGAGTGATCATTGTCCCTTGTCTACTATATAAGTATAATCATTTCTCCTAATAAAGACAAGTTTATCCACATTTGTGTTGGCTTTAATATTCTTCAAGCTTTTTTCTTTTCTTTTTGCCAAAAGGAATTCCTCATCTTGTATTCCATAAAATTAATATATGTGCCCTTAATTTTGCCCTGAAGGCTAACCCAAGCCTAGCTTCAAACCTCAAATCTTTTGTTATAAAGATTTCCTGCCGTGTTCTTCTGGATGTTGTCCCCAGGAGCTAAACACAACAAAATGATGTCACTACAGGGGCTGCAAGCCCCTCAGTTACTCTGTTTCCCTGAGCCTTCTATGGACTTTCTTCTTTTGTCTCTGAAGTATTTAAACCACCCAAAGTCTCTAGTCCTTGCTTGAAGAGGATATTATCAATTCTCCCTCTACACCAATGGTAATGGTATTATCTCCTGGGCCTGCATAGACCCTCCTTCCTTCTTTCTCTCTTAATTACAAGCAAGCCTGCAATGTCGTGTGTCCCCTCTTCCACACAGGCACCAGGCAATGTACACTATTCCTGGCTTCTGCCCTGGCTACGCCTCAGAAGATCTGTATTCTTTCCTCCTGGATTTTGGCCTCCCCCCACATTGATGGAGTCAATGGAAACTATTGGCGTGCTTTTCAACTAATTCATCCAGCTTGCTCTAGTTCACCACCAGTTGGTGTTAGGATTGTTGTATTTGGCTCCGGGGGGAAAACATCCAGGAGGATACAACAGGAAATCTTTATAATGAAAGATTTGAGGTTCAAAGCTAGTCTTGCCTTGGCCTTCAGGGCAAAATTGAGGGCAAATAACTTAATTTCCTGGAATAAAAGATGTGAAATTCATTTTGGCAAAAAGAAAAGAAAAAGCTTGAAGATTATTAAAGCCAATGCAAATGTGGATAAACTTGTCTTTATTAGGAGAAATGATTCTACTTAAATAGTAGACAAGCGACAGTGATCACTCATTAGATATACAGAGTGACCAAGGGGGTCACGTTGGGATGAGGTCATACCAGGATCAGACAAGTGCAGGTATGGTATTCTGGAATGGGTGGATATTGAACCAGACCCATTTGCAGAAGGCAAGGAATTCCCAAAATTGAAGGCAAAACCAACCAAATCTTTGCATATATCATTATTTGAAGGTCATATCATAATAGAATTAATGATGCAATTTCCAACAAGGATCACAAAACCAACTCTTGACTGCTGTAGCCACTACCGTCCCCAATAATTATTCACAGGACAGCCTATCAGGAGTGGATGTACAACCTTTTTGCCTGTATCTCAGACAACCAGCACAGCTTGCTGGCTTCACAGAAATACCTGACCTTGTCTATGAACTTGCTTTGCTCCTTGCTTCCTGGATACATCAGGGATCAAATATGCAAGCTAGATGACCACCAAGATATGTGGTGAGAACAGATTAAAGCAACTCTCTTGAAATATTGACAAGATTTTGAGACTCTGATTAACAAGCTCAACCAATTTTGGGAACATGTCAACTCCCAAATTGAGTTGGTTAGAGCCCACGTTGACAATTGGGGCCCACATCTGCACCTACAATATAGTTTAGATAAAATAGTTCTAGGCAATACTCTGATTTAGGTTCAAAATTACATTGATGACAGAGTAGCCTCAGTTAAAGTGTCTCCTCCTACTCCTTTGGTAGAATTCTCCTCTGCTTTTGAGGCTAAGGTTTGGGAAGCCATAGCTGAACTCAAGGCTACCATTTGACGCCAAGCTTCTGTTTCAGTTCCCCCATCCAGTGGTGTCTATGCCCAATCTCCATATTTCTTCCTTGACAGATCAGCTAGCTACGCTGTGTGGGAAGGTCAAGTATTTGAAAAAGGGCCTCTCAGACAAGTTTTCCTCTGAATCCAAGGGTGAGGAAGATCCTGAAGTCACCAAGATCCTGGCACAAGCAGACCACAGATGCTGTCCTGGTTTGAAAGAGCAACACCTTGTCAATTGCGCCCTTGCTTTGGACCACTTGGCAGCAGTTATCAACAATTTTGCCAACAGACAAGATGCTCTGAAAAAGGAGGTACATAAACTTACTCACTTGACTGAAGCAATGGACAAGCATGTCACTCCTTTGGCGTTATAGGCTACTGCTTTGACCTCCTGTGTCAATGGGATTGCAGGTACCTTGGCAGTACAACAGATACCAATTGATGAGTTTGGAACTGTTGCCACTACTGCCAGAGATGTCAGCGGGAAGAAAAACTCTACCCTTGACACCTTGGAGGAGAGCCTTTGATTATTATGGGCTAGACAGCCTGCCGCAGAATCCAAGTTTGAAGGAAATCCTCATATTAATATCCTCAACCTGGGTGACAAGAGCCAATCTACCTTGTTGAACATTGCCCCCAGTTACAAGCCCTCTTTCAAGAGAAACTTTGATCATAAGACCTCTATAATTGCTGCCTTCTTAACAATCTACAAGACTGCAATGTGTAGGGCTACTAATGAACTTAAGAAGGAACATATCCTCACTTGTTTGCATCCCACTTACAAAGAAGTTGCAGTCCCTGAATTTCCGTTGATTGTCACTTGGGAGGATATAAAACGCCTTCTTATTGAAGAGTTTGAGGGGACCTTAGTTTGGAAGTCAAGAAAGATGCCTTCATGCATATTGCGTTCAAACCTAAGGAGACCCTAGCTGATTTTGCTGACCGCTTTTATGTCAAAGGACAACAGCTTATTACCAGTTGTCAGTTGCCCCCCTGGGAAGCATACACAGCTTTCTCCAATGCATTGAAGGTTAACCAACTATATTGTCTAGAATTTAAGGCTCAAAAAGCCTCTCTTACCTCCATAAAGAGTATCAAAACTCTCTTGCAAGACATACATCTGATCCATGGAGGAACGGTGGTTTATGAGAATAAGGCTAGTAACTCTGGAACTACTGCACATGCCCCACATATAATGACTCTTGGTTCAAGTGGACAGCCTAGAAGACAAGGGTGTCACAACTGTGGCCAGATTGAACACCACTCTTGTACCTGCACCAATCCTTGAGTGGAGGGTTGCAACCCAAAGGAACAAGCAGGAAAAGAGAGGTCAGCTTAGAGGCAGAGACACTCTCTGCTGACCAATCTCCCTGTCTCCTCCTTATCCTCCCTCTGGAAAAGATTCTCCTCCTTTGTCTAGCCCTACTATTATTCACCTATTTCACAATCTGTCCAGTAATTCTGATCCTGAAGACTCTGATTACAATGAATCAAATAGATTATGGTTACTCTGTTTTAGCTATCCTGGAAACTGTGCCTGTTCCTTACAAGCTCTGCTCTGGAAAAACCACAACCAAAACTTGCTCACATTCAGATGAAGCCAAGGCCATGGCGGATTTCCCATACCTGACACAAGCTCATCAACCCCCTGTCCTAGTAGACTCCTCAGAAGAAGCTGCTGAGCTAGCAGAAGCTCTATTCCAGAATGTGATCATATCCCTCCCATTGCATACTGTGTATAGGAAAATTCCTGCCTGTGACAGATCCAAGAAATTCATGCTTGCTTCTTCATTATCCCGGTTTGAGTCTTTTACAGTTTGACAGGGAATCTTTTATGTAAGCTTTGATGAGCTTGAATTCCAGGCAAGCAATCTTGGCGTTAAACTTGTTGCCATCTGGTGATCACTTTCACGTTTTTTTTGCTTCCCATAGTATTAGCTGCAGACCATCTCTTTCATTCCATGGTAGTCTTATTTCAGTTAAAAGCCAAAAACACAAAGCATAAAAAGATTGAGGGGAAATTGACCATTGTCACACATAAGTATCATTTTTTTATTAATTAATATCATCTTTCCATTATATACCAATTGGGGTACATTTGGCTGAAAACACCTCCAGTTCCAGAATCACACCTGGTTTCTATGACATAGTTTATGACATAATGGCGTCATCCAATCCAGATCTTTACCAAAAGATCTTCAAACTTGTAACCTATAAGAATGTGCCCTAATACATTCCAGAATCACCTGATTCTTTCTGTGGAAATTTATTGTTTTGGCTTGAAGCATTCTGGACTTCTGGCGCCACAACCCTGTGAAATATACATATTCCTGATCCAAGCTATCCTTGTTCCAACTGGGAACCAACATATTAATCCTGAATGCATAGACACCATTGTCTACATTTAGCCGTTTTTTGCATTTAATGGTTTTTTGCGTTAAAAACCATTAAAACACTTCAAAACTCAAACCAGGTGCCACTGCGGCACCCAGGAACTTTCCCAGGCGGCGCCCCAGCGCCTGAAACATTCACTGGGTGGCGCCTTGGCGCTTTAAAAATCAATTAGGCGGTGCTTCTAACCCAATTAATTTGCCAAACAGCGCTTTTAAACCACAATTTGGGGGTTTACTTTTGACTAACCATAACCAAACTTCTTGACACAGTCAAGGCAATTAAACAATACAATTAAATTCTCATTAATTATATCCAGCATATATTAATTAACCTTTCCAGTTAATTAATCTGTTTGAAGACAACAAGTCTTTAATTGACACAGTCAAGTCCATTTTGGCCCTATGATTAAATCCTCATCTATTATATTCCAGGGGATCAATTAATTGACCTTCCCAGTTAATAAATTGCGTTTGAGACACCTAGTCTCATAATCTGAACTGTTCAGATTATTCATTACAACCCTCAATTAGTACAGTCTAATTGATTCCTGGGTAATCCATTACTACACTGTAAAATCTCTCCAAGGCCAATCCTATTGTTTTTAATTCCAACTAATGAAATTCATCACAATTCAACCTCTTTGTGAAACCACAGCCCAATGTGACTGTAGTACGGTCACACTGCCTTAAAATGCATGTTAGCAAAATGGGAGAAAGAGCTGGAAGCTGTGCAAGAAGTTCTGGCTGTATTACCCCCTTTTTGGAAGGATACTACCTGAGTAGAAGTGTCAATTCAAAAGGTTAAGATCAAGGCAATTCTAGGCACAGGTTTCCCAGTCAAGGTTGTATCTTCCAAATTAATGAAGAAACTTAAACTGGCTCCTGATCTCAATTACACCCAATCACATGGTACTGCTGGCATGTCTCAGACGCAAGCTATTGGTGTCTACTCTGCCCTGCCCATTAAATTTGGGAAAACTCTCATTACTTTCCCTGCTGTTGTCCTAGAAAAAAAACTATGATCTTCTGGTTGGCACTCAGTTCCTCCATGAATACAATGGGATTGTAAATCTTTGAGATGGATATCTATCTCTCCTAGATTATGAAGTTTCTTAAATCTTTGAGGAACCCCCACAACTACCTGGCAAGCTTCTAAAAACTTGTGTGCTTGAGTATCCCACAGGTATTTTTTTGCTCAAGTACAGGAACCACTCATCCAACATGTGGATCATTATTTGTTAGATTAAGCCAAGGCGCCAGCTTAAGCATTTTAAAGACTTTTAACTTCTTTGGTATCATTTAAGCCGTAAACTTATGTTTTTTGAACATTAATATAATGCTTAGTTTACTGAATAAAAGTTTAAGGGTGTAAAATATACAAATAATACAAATAAATCTTATTTCTATTAACTGTATTTTTGCTAAAAACCCTTTTTTCTATTTTAATAAGCCAAGAATCAAATATATGAGTTGCATGGGAGAGTAATAGAAGCCCCAAAGCCATAATTTCTATTACCCTATCTTTGGCTCATATAGTTAATTTCTTAGTTATTTTTAGAAAAAAAAGTTGTTGTATTTAAAAGACTATTTACCCTATGTGAAATATAAGTTTTTGTTATGCGTCCAACTTCATGAACATGTCCTACTAATCCTTTAGTAGTATCAGCTCTCTTTGTTTCTCTATCATCTGTGCAGAACTTTGCACAATAATTTATTTTGGAGTACTCCTTAACATCCTCAAATGTCAAAGGTGAAACATACAGCTCACCATCTTTCATTAAATATGAAAGATTAACATAAAATGCTTTGACTTCAAGCCAGCTTTTTTTAGGCCTAGATTTTCTATCATAGATGTAAAAAAAGGTTTTTTGGGAAACATCTGAATTATTTACAAGTGACTCATATAAACCCTTTCTTTCTTCCTCTCTCTCAAAAACCATTTTGAGATCATTTATATTTTTTATATACATCTCATTTTCCTTTTGTTTAAATATTTTAGATAATACACCAAAATGACCATCAACAATACTTTTGCCATGACACTCAACAAATCTATTAAACTTAATTGTTCCTTTTATAATTTTAGATACCTCTTTAAAAAGATAATATAAGAATTCATAAGATCTAAAATGATTACCATTATCAGTCCAAACTTTAATATTTTTAATATTCTTAAATTTATTATTTTTAAGCAGACTTATCAAACACTGACCTGAAAACAAAGAGTCATGAGATAAAATTTCAGATAAAAAGTCATGATACTCATATTTAATTTTCTCATTTTCTTTAAAAGCAATTGCAAATCCTAATAAAGAAATAGGTATTTTCTCATAAAAATAATTATTTGTCTCTATAGGACCCCCACCTATTTTAAAGTTTTCTTTATAGTCTATTACTATAACACATGAATTATTATCAAGATTATTTATATCACTAATATATTCTTTATTTTGATGCTTATAAAACTTTTCATGTAGGTCAATAGATTCCAAATTTTCTTTAATAGATTTAGGCAATGGTAACTTCTTTATACTCAAATCCTTTTTCTTCATTTCTAATGATTTTTTTGCTTGCAAATGTTACACATATCAGTTTGTTTTTTGCTTTTAATTATATTATTAGGAATAAGCTTATAGAAAGTGGAAAGTGAAATAGAAATATTGATTTTTATTTTCATATCTTCATTAATTTCTTTTTTGTTTTCAATAAGGAGTATTTTATTTTAGTTGAGTATTCACTCAATTCTTTTTGTAATTCATCATAAATCAATCCAGGGGATTTTTTTAGTGAATTGGCTGGTTGGGAATGAATTTTTTAATATGTGTTTTAAAATATTTTTTATGTTTTCTTTCTTTACTGAATCATTTTTTCCTTTTTTATTTTTTGAATTTAATGATGCTTTTTTAGCATTTTTTATTTTTTTAGAATATGAATACTCATTTTTTGTCATTTTAAATCCACAATCCCAAAGCTCTTTCAGACTGTAGCTTGATGTAACCAATGCTCTTAGGGAAGGAAGGTGCTTGACAGGGGACTCTGACATCAATTCCTTTAGGTTGTTAAGGAAATCATCTGTCTTAGAATTTTGTATGACAGGTAAGAAGGTACTTTTTCCAAACTCTGTTTTTAATAAGAAATGCTCAACAAAGCTGTTAAGATCACTGCCAGCAGTAAAAAGGAATGCTTGTTTAAGCATAGAGATTCTTTATCTCTTAGTAGAAGCCCCCAGTGAGAAGAAGGGTGTCATCTGAGGTGCAAACTTGATGGGTTCCATAATGACAGTGGTTGGGTTCCTTGGCTTGGTTCAGGCAGTTCTGGCTTGGAAATAGATGTGCAGTTATCAGAGAGGAGTAAAGGTGTGGATTGTAAAGTAAATTTCTGTAAAGTTGAGCTTTTTAAATACCATTTTAGCTGAGCTTTTGCACTACAGGCATAAATCCCCAACTGACCCCCAACTGATCTCCTTAATTTATCAATATCACCCCTGAAGTCTGATATCATTGTTTATTTACCCCTTTTTATATTCTGGTTAACTGTTGATATCTCGGCAAATAGTACTTCAATCTTGCTCAAACTAGTATCATTAGAAAGCCCTTAATCTCAGCTTTTGGAATTGTGCTGCAACGTTATATTTTAATACCAATTTAGTATCTTGTTGCGGCTTTGAATGTAAGCTTGTAAAATTATTATTTGAAATAAAATATGCTAATTAACTCTTAAAGTATAATATTTTAATCAGTAAACTAAATTTAAAGTATAAATTATTATTTAGCTTACTTCTAGTAACCAACTCAAAAACCTTTTGTTTTAATAAACTTAAGTTTATTATAACTTTAACAGTTCTTAAAAAATAAACTTTATATATCTTAAATCTATCAAAACAAAAATGTTATTTTTAATGACATATAAATATTTGCTTGTATAATTAAAGTTGTATCTTATTTTTATAGATACAATGACTAAGATCATTTTTTATTTAGTTTAAATAAATTTCAACCTTTATAAAATTTAATTAAATAAGGCAAGATTTTGATACATTCTTTTTTATGTTTGAATTTTTTATACATATTATCTCTAGCATACAGTATAAAAATATAATTTTATTAAATTGTTGTATAAAGCCATTTTATTAATATTAAATACTTAAGAATTTGAAAAGAAAAACTTCTACTCTCTTATAAGTTATTATTATATATTTTCTATAAAATCTAACTTAAGAATAAATTACTTATGCTAAATGAGATCACTGAAATTTCAATAAAAGTTTAGTTTTATTTTTAGTTTTAGTTTTTTAACTTTTTACTAGATTTTTTATAAAACAAATCCAAAATTATTTAATATTTATTTATTAAATATGCAAAAAAGCTGTCTGCCCTCTTTTTAAAAAGAGGGATTCAAAAATTATTATATTTTAAATTAAATATTTTTAAAAAAGCTAAGAATTAGGCAACAATTTAATTTCCAACAAAAAGCATTGTATCAGTTTTATTGTATTTTTATGTTTCTCTTTTTAGAATGATGTCATTTTTTACTAATCAGCTTTCAAGAAAAATGGTACATGAAATAAGATTGTTACTAGCTTTTAATACAGTTTAATTTAGCTGTAAGTAGAAAATGATTAAAATAATATAGGTTTTTATATTATAAGGATTAAATAAGATTTATTTTGATAAAATTGTTATAATTATTTAAATTTATTGATAAGAAAATTAAAACAAAATTTTAAAGTGTTAAGTAGCACAGTTAATAGGAAACAGATTAATCTAAAAAATAATGACCCATGTGTTCCCCTCCTCCTTCCTTCCTAGCAGAGGAAGGTGTGTCACTGCTTGCTCCTGCGGCTTTCACCATCCCCCAGGCTTCCAGGTGATCATCAACTCCCAGATCTCTTATGAGCTGCTTGAGAAATCATTCCTAGAGCTGTACTCTCCTGAGTCTCTAAGCTGCAAGGAGCCTCAATTATGCCCAGGGATTTTAGATTGGACTCATAAAGAGCCTGTACAACTACTGTTAGCTAACCTAACCGCCTTTCCCATGCAGGTGTCTAGAGGACAAGTTGTGGTACATGGACATATACTAGAAGAAGAGCAAGTGGCGTCCCTCTACCCCTTTGGGCCTTCAGCAACTTAAATCTACCAGAAGAAGATCCCCATGTCTCTCACTATTCACTGCTGCTGATTTCTTATAGTTATCTCCCATTGTCAAGTTCTGAGGCGCGGCACAGACACACAACTGGAAATCCTAGCCTTAGGATTGGATTTGTACTAAGTCTTGGTTAGATGACAGGGAAGGCAAATGTGTTTACCTTGTGGCCCTGGAAGAATATTCTCTACTAGTTGTGGCTAGAGAGAGGCGCAGAAGTACAGAAGAAACAAAGACAAAAATGTGAATAGAACTTAATTTTATTGGCAAATAAGGAAATGTAATATATAGTGGTTGAGAATACCACAAAACACTACCAGGACGGTAGGATCACTCACCACCAGCATTAGTGGGGCAAGTGAGTTGCGCAGGGATCAGGAAACCAAACAATTGTATTTCCTGAATTGGTCATAAACTCATTTTTAGTAAAAAAAGCAAAAGTGAGAGATTTGTCCTTGAAATGGCCCACTGAAGGCAAAATCAAAATACTGTGAATAGCAGTATTCACAACACCCATTTAACAGAAGAATGTTCTAGATCTGCTCAGCTAATTCAGCAATACTTTTGCCTCCAGACCTAATGACTACAGCCTAGCAAAAGGGGTTGTTCACCAGATCAATACAGGTGATGCACCCCCTTTCTGCGCAAAGCATTATTGCTACAGTTAAGTAGAGGACGCTCAGGTATCTAAGGAGCTCAAACAACTATTAGACATTGAGCTACTTGCTCCTTCCCAAAGTCCATGGGCCTCCCCCTGCTCATACTAAAAAAGAAGGATAGAGGTCAACACATTGTGATGGATTACTGTTGCCTATACTTGCTCACAAAGAAAGACTCATACCCCTTGCCTAAAATTGATAACACCCTTAGACAATTGAGAGGATAAAAATTCTTCTCTGCCATGGATTTGGCATCAGGTTACTAGCAAGTTGATTTGTCCCCTAAAGATTGCAAAAAGAATGCCCTCATTACTTTGTAAGAACTTTACAAGCCCACTCAAATGCCTCAAGGACTTTGTAATGCCCCGGCCACGTTCCAACAAGCCATGGACTCTATTTTACGAGATCTAAAGCTTTCCTGTGTTCTTGTATACCTCAACACCATCACTGTGTTCAGCTCCACCTTTACTGACCACTTGGTCCACCTCAAAGATGTCTTTATCAAGATTTGAAAAGAAGGCCTAAAGCTCAAACCCTCCAAATGTTCTTTCTTTAAGGAGAGGCTCAAATTCTTAGGCCATGAGGTCACCCAAACTGGGATCCTCCCTATGAAAAATAAGGTAGAAGCCATTGATAAGATGTTACCTCCCACCAATCTCTGCAAGGTCTAAGTATTTCTTGGTATGGTAGGGTATTATTGACAATTCATCCCTGACTTTTCTGAGCTGAGTGAACCCCTTGTTTAATTCCTCCACAATGTACCCTTCAAATGGACTGACAATCAACAGCAATCCTTTGAGGCTTTGAAGGTCAAGCTCAAAGAAACTCCCATCCTAGTTTACCCCAATTATGATAAGGAGTTTATCCTATACACTAACATCAGTGGGTTTCAGGAATATTCCTGACAACACTTTGGTTCAGGACAATATTTTGTGCACAATCAAACTTGATAAACAAAATAAAAAATGGCAGCAGCTCCCCCTTATTGGGGAAGCTGCCACGGAAAGTTGAGGCCAGGAAACTGAAATTAAAAATTAGATTTTTAATTTGAACAGGTTTTGTACCCCGCCCGCCTGCAGGCTGCGCAGCCGGCCGCCAGCCGTCCGCAGGCCGCACGCCCAACTGCCAGGCGCCTGCCGGCCACACACCAATCCTGGCGGCTTGCCTGCGCGCGCCTGCCCGCCCAGACCACCAAATGGGGAAATTTCCAAATGGGGAAACCCAAAAAGGCAATTTCCCCAAACCCAAATGGAGGGGGAACTGCTGCCCAAATTTGGAATTTGCCAAATTTGGGAGGGGCTGACAAGCTGCTCAATCCATCCATTCCTGCATTAACTGCAGAATCCAAAATTGGATGCATGAAAACACCCAATAATACACCA
This sequence comes from Entomophthora muscae, assembly GCA_014839935.2. NCBI lineage: Eukaryota > Fungi > Entomophthoromycota > Entomophthoromycetes > Entomophthorales > Entomophthoraceae > Entomophthora > Entomophthora muscae. Next base: position 61,726 of record QTSX02000944.1, on the reverse strand, counting down.
AGCCAATGCAAGCCCAGAAGTAACAATGTATTGCCTGCACACCACTACCAATTACCCTCCCAAAAGGGAATTCTAGACAACAACAAGTGTTTGGGATTCCCTGTTCAGAGTTTTACTCTATTCATGCCACCACAAGGATGATAGTATATAATAAAGCCAATTCACTTGATGATAGTTTGTGCTATCATTGAGTGAAATTACCCCTCAATAGTATAACATAAATCAATCAGAACTTTACCCTACAAGAAAGTTAAAGACACTAAGCTTTGTCTGCCCTTTCCCAGGATCAGAAGATGAACCATTTAATCTTCTCAGCTATACACACAGCCTGCCTAGGGATTGGGGGCTACCAATACAATCACCAGCATGGGCCGTTCAATAAACCACCCGGCAAGTATACCTACAAGGAGCCAGCGCAGCTAAATCCACCAAGCAGTACTCCTGGTCCACACTGGGGTCGCCCCATTCCACCCAGTCTGTAGCTATATACACCTGTGTATACTATGTACTTACGTATTTTGCCAGTAATTTTGGTTAATATAACGTATATGTCAAGGTCTTCATATGGATGATGACAGTCTATCCCATTGTGACGGCGCTCACAAGATTCCAAGTTGCCAACTTGGTACCTTATTTTGCTAAAATACTCCCCCAATTGTTGGGTCTTTACAGTGGGGTAGCTGTAGGAGCCATTTTAGCTCAGCTCAATGATGAGGGTGTAGATTGACCTGTGGCCTCTTCTTCCTGAGTCCTTAATAAGCATGAAAAGAACTACAGCGTCACTGAAAAGGAATGCTTGGCTGTTCTACATGCTGTGAAGCAGTTTTGACACTATATCTACAGGACAAACTTTACCGTAGCCACTGACCATTAATCCCTTAAATGGCTACAACAGCTAAAAGGGCCCAAAGGTCAATTGGAACATTGGGCCCTGAGTCTGCAAGGGTACAATTTCACTGTGTTACACCAATCTGTGGCTCAACATCAGAACACCAATGGATTGTCTAGAATGCCTATACTGGCATTCATCCTGCTGACGCTGATTTCCTGTATGAGTTAATAGGATAACCTGACTCTTGGACAACTTAACCAAAAAAAGATATGATTAGCTATACAGATCTTATAAAAAAATACTGTGATTCAGGATAAGCAACTCTTCAAGAAGGTCAACAATACCTATCTGCCCTAAGTCTGTCCTAACATGAGGGTTGCCATTATCCTCCAAGCCCACATTGATACTGGAAATGGATGTATAGCAAAAACTCATGACTGGTTGTGAAAGAAATTCTACTGGGAAATATGCACCTCCTAATCCCTGACGTCCTTGCATCCTGTCACTATTGCCAGCTTCAACGCCCCCACCCTCACAACATCAGTTCAAGCTCATCCCCCCTAAGCATATCTTCCACACTGTGAGTATTGATGCGGTTGGGCCTCTCCTGCATTCTAGGTCTGGGTGTCAATTCATCTTGGTAGCTGTTGACCACTTTAGCAAATGGGTTGAAGCCAGAGTGACCAAAGATATAACTGCCAAGACCACAGCTAATTTCTTGTTGCATGACATCTTCTACTGTCATGGTTGCCCTCAAGTTCTGCTTTCTGACAATGGGACCAACTTTAATGCTTGCCTCATAACGTCCATTGTAGAGGCTATGGGTACAAATCAATCCTTCTCTGCACCATATAACCCATCAACCAACGGGACTGTGGAACAAACAAACTCCACCCTTGTGTCCATCATGCGGAAGCTTACCCTCTCTGATACTGCTAACTGGGATATGCTACTCCCTGCTGCCCTCTTTGCATATAGACTCAGCAGACACTAAGTGACTGGTCAGTCCCCCTTTGCCATGCTGTATGGACAAGAAGCCACTACCCCCTCAATCTTGGTACCCCTGTTAATGGAGGTTGACACCTCTACTAATCCCAAAGCTCATGTCAAAGACTTGACTAACATATAATTGACATCCAAGCTACCGCCTATTCTACTGCTTACAAGGTCAAAGCCCTGGAACTCTTGCCCTCTAATGCTTCCAGAGCCCCCCTCCCTTGGTACCAAGTGGGTGACCTAGTCCTCTATTATCAAAATTGTACTGGGGGGCGTGCACATAAGCTAGAATCCCTCTGGGTTGGCCCTTGTGAAGTCACCTTCAAGAAGGGCGTTGAGTATACCTGAAACTACTGTCATCTGGCCGTCCTTTTGCCCAAGTTCACTCCAAATTCCTCCGCAAATATCAACTCCCTTTGTCCAATCTTGAGGGGAGAGATATTGTAAATTGCGCAATTAATGTTATTTTGATATGGCCTTTGAATAATGATATGTGAAAAGATTTGTCTGGTTTTGCTTTTGACTTCAGGAATTTCTTGACTTCTGTAAATTGGTCTATTCCAATATCCACCCATTCTGGAATACCATACCTGTCCTTGTCTGATCCTGGTATGACCTCACCCCAATGTGACCCTCTTGGCCACTCTGTCTATCTAATGAGTGATCATTGTCCCTTGTCTACTATTTAAGTAGTATCATTTCTCCTAATAAAGACAAGTTTATCCACATTTGCATTGGCTTTAATATTCTTCAAGCTTTTTTCTTTCCTTTTGGTCAAAATGAATTACTCATTGTGTATTCCAGAAAATTAAGGTACATGTCCTTAATTTTGCCCTGAAGGCTAACCCAAGGCTAGCTTTGAACTTCAAATATTTCATTATATAGATTTACTACTGTGTCCTTCTGGATGTTGTCCCCAGGAGCCAAACACAACAATCTTGCTCTCTCAAGCTAAAGGATATAAAATTAGTTCATACAGTCAATCAGCCTCAGCAGGGTGTAGAGCAAGGGGGGTTTTCTGGACAACCCATCAGCATTCTGATGTTGAATCTTGGCACAATGTAGCACAGGAAGTCACAACCTTGCAGTTGGAGTGACTATCTAGCTAGTTATTCCTCTGGTTCCTGAAGCTTTTTTACCACTTAAGCAAAGCGTGGTCAGTGACCACAGTGAAATGGGTGCCATACACATAATGGCGGAACTGTTTGACTGCATGCAACACAGCAAGGTTTTATTTTCTGTGACACTGTAATTCTTCTCATGCTTGTTGAGGACACAAAAAGTATAAGCTACAGGGTGATCCACACTCTCATCATCTAGTTGAGCCAAGATGGCTCTAATAGCTAGGTTGCTAGCATTGGTGTAAAGGATAAAATCCTTATTGTAGTCAGGATACACTAGGATGGTAGCCTCTTTGAGTTTTTGTTTAAGGGTCTCAAAGGCTTATTGCTACTAGTGGTCCATTTGAAAGGAACATTACATAAAAGTTGGATCAAAGGTTTGCTAGTGTTGGAAAATCCAGAGATGAACTGTCTGTAGTAACTCATCATTCCCAGAAAGACTTGTACTTCTTGCAGGTTGGTGGGTGGAAGCATTTTGTCAATGGATTCAACTTTCTTGGTCATTGGGCAAATCCCCGTTTGGGTTACCTCATAGCCCAAGAATTCAAGGGTTTCCTTGAAGAAAGTACACTTAGATGGTTTCAGCTTATGGCCAGCCTCTCAAATTTTTACAAACACTTCTTTGAGGTGATCCTTAAAAGTAGCGCTGAAGACTGTTATATCATCTAGGTACACTAAGACATATGAAAGCTTCAGGTCACAGAGGATAGAGTCCATGGCTTGTTGGAAGGTAGCTGGGGCATTTCAGAGTCCTTGCGGTATACATGTAGGTTCAAACAGTCCTTCAGAGGTGATAAGTGCAGCCTTCTTTCTATCCTCAGGAGAGAGATCAACTTGCCAGTACTCAGATGCTATATCCATAGCAGAGAAGAACTTAGAGCCTCTAAGGCAGTGGAGAGCATCATCAATACGTGGCAAGGGGTAGGAATCTTTTTTGGTTAAGGAGTTTAATTATTAATAATACATTACAATGTGATGACCTCCATTCTTTTTCTTCATTATGAGCAAGGGGGAGGCCCATGTACTTTGGGAAGGAGCAAGCAGTCCAGCGTCTAGAAGTTGTTTGAGCTCTTTAGACACCTGAGCGTCCTCTACTCAACTGTGGCAATAAGGTTTAGCTCAAAAGGGGAGAGCATCACCAGTATCAATCTGGTGAATAACTCATTTGGCCAGGTCATAATCAGTGCTATCTTTAGCAAAGATATCTGAAAACTGAACTAGAAAATCAAGCACCTCCTTCTATTGGACTGGAAATAGTTGCAGGAAATCTTGTGCAGTAAACACAGATAGGACTTGGGGCTTGTCTTCAGGTAAGTTAAAGTATGGAACACACCAAAGGGATGTAGTAATAGGACATCAGGAGCATTCCTCAAGTTGCCATAGCCAACAACCTGTCCTCTAGACACATGTATGGGGATAGCAGTCAAGTTGGCTACCAGCATTTGAACAGGGTTTTTATGAGAGACGTCTAAGATCCCTGGGCAGAGGTAGGGTTTGTTGCGGCCTAGTAAGGGAGGAGAGAAAAATTCCAGGAACATGCACTCAGGTAACTCATATGATATATGAGAGTCTAAGATAGCTTGGGATCCAGGGGGAATAGTCACAGCAGAGGTGGCCAGGAGAGGAATCTCCTCAGACACAGGGCAATCCATAGGAGGGCACTTCATATTGGATGAGTGGGTACAGTATTTTAGAGTGAAAACACCAGTGGGATATTCTAAGGCACACATCTTGAGGTGCTTTCTGGGAGCTTTGACAGGCTCCTCAAAGACCAGAGGGACTTTGTACCCTAAGATAGAGAGATAGCCATACTTTAAGTTGATGGTCTCATTGTATTCCCTAAGGATATGGGTACCCACTAGGAGATTGTAACTCTCATTCTCCAAGACTACGACAGGCGCAGCTAAGAATAGCTTGACAAACTGCATAGGAAGAGCAGAATAAGCTCCTATAGCACAGGTCATGAAAAGCCCAGCTGTACCATACAACTGGTAGTAGTTAAGGTTGGGGCGAGTTTGAGCTTCTTGATAAGGGACAGAAATGGTTTTGGGGACTGCAAGAACTGAATACCCATAGGCGTCAGAATTGTCAATATCTGAATCATCCATGCCATTTTAAGAGATATCATGAAACAGCAGCAGAATGGGAGAAGCCTCAGTGTCAGAAGGCTCAGAGTCTGCTATGGGGGGGGGGGGGTAATTGCAGGAGACTGGGAAGAATTGTCAACTAAGAGCGTCTTTGCCGCTAGGTTGACTGTTCTTTTCCTGCCTGTTTTTTGGGATCTGTCCCTTCAACCCAAGGATTGGTGCAGAATTGAGAGTGATGACCTATCTGGCCACAGTTATGGTAATCTTGGTGTCTAGAAGGATTCTGGGAGTTCATAGTGAGTATGCAAAGGCCACTGGAAGACAAACCAGAATTAGAGGCAGCTCAATCCTCACTCACAACAGCTCCAGAATGGGTAAGATGCATATCCTGCAACAGCGTCTTTATGCTCTTCATAGAGAAAAGCATGGCCTTGTAATCCTTAAAGTGGAGACACAGAAGCTGATTAACTTTGAGGGCTTGAGTGCAAGCCATGTAAGCTTCATGTGCTGTCAGCTTTTTGCTAGTTATTAATTGCTGTCCTTCCATGTAGAATCTGTCTGCAATTCAGCCAGAGTCTCCTTGGGTTTGAAAGCAAAGTGCATAAAGGCGTCATTCTTCACTTCCAAACTAAGTTTACCACCAAACTCATCAATAAGAAGCTGTTTCATTTCTTCCCAAGTCTCAATGGTGGGCGGTTCTGTCACTACCACCTCCTGAAAGGTCGGGTGCAGGCAGGTTAGAATTTGTTCCATCTTAACCTCATCAGAGACTCTTTGCATAGCAGTTCTGTAGATATTCAGGAATGCTGCAATGGTAGATGTTTTGAGGGTCTAAGACTTGCTTAATTGTAGGTTTGGAATGTTCTTTGGGAGTTGGACCACCATTGTTTCTATTGAGTACATTTATGCGTGGGGAGAATTCTGCTTTGGATCTTGAGGGGGCTGTCTGGCCCACAGCTGGTGAACACTTTCCTCAAGGGTAGTCAAGGTTTTAGCAGTGTGGGCACCTGTATTACTAGCTAAGGTGGTCTGTTGCTCAGTAACATCTAGGTGTTGATCCTGTGTTGTTACTACAGTGGAAAGCTTGGCCAGTTGGGAGGTCATAGAAGGACCCACTGAGAGGCAAGGGGCAAACCTGTTTTTTACCAAATCAATTAACTCACTCATTTCTTGCACGTCTTTGTCAAGGCTGAAGTGATCTTGTTTTAGATGCTCTACTTCATTGGCTAGAGCAATCAAATCTCTATCACATTAGATTGGGGGGGGGGGTTCCTGACAGTCCAGTGCAGAAGCCATCTTTGCCAACAACCTCAGCTGGACAAACAGCAGTTGCCACTATCTCACGTAGAGCAGCAACCTCTTGCTGTAGCTCATTAACTTGAGTTCTCAAAGCAAGAACATGAGGATCTGGCTGTGGTGCCTCTTCAGGGCGTTCTTGACTGCAGGTGGACACTTGTAGATTTCAAATGGCGTCCCATAGTTTCTTTCTGTATCCATCAGATTATCAGATGGGGGAGAACAAGGAACATCTGGCTTGGGTGTGGACAACTAATTTACTTGAGTTTGGAGTTTGGCAATGGCAGCGGAGAGGACTACCCTTTCTTGATCAAATTCTTTACTTAGCTTGTGAAGGCCTCTAGCAGCAAGGTCTTCTACTTGTTGTAGTTGATCAAAGGAGTAAGCACTGAATGCAATGAGCTGTTGCACAAGTCCCTCAAATTGGTAGATAGGTGACCAAGGTGGAATCTACTTGGGTTTGCCAGGGTTGTTCTAGCTGGTGAAACTCATGTAGACGCTCCCTCACATATTTGGGGATGGATTAGCACATTCATTCAATGGAATTAACTAAGTAGCTTTGGGAGGTGACAGAGTTGCATTAATTGTTGGATACCAAGGAAAACAGGGAGTGAATCCACTGCTGGCACACATTAAACTGATCCCAGTGGTTTGTGACAGCTGCTTGTAGGGACAAAAACCCTGAATGTGGAGCCCTAATACCATTTGATGGTGGGCCAATAAAGGTTGTGTAAGGGATGACAAAAGGTGCTCAGCAGAGCTGTGACTGTATAACAGTCACTGTTGAGTATTTAGCCAAATAAATACTCCAAAATATAAAGATATTCTGTTTTTGCTGTTTATTTTATGTAGATAGGTTTGACCAGAATTCTGCAGATAAAGATTACTGGAGACTTGGTATCTATATTTAATAAAAGAATAGAATACAGGTGACTAGTTAGGATATTATAACTAGTAAAATTGAGGCATGATTGGACAAAACATTTCTGGGACTGGGTGTCCCAAAAACAATTTAATTAACCAGGAAGGTTAATTAATAAATACATGAGGATATAATTAATGAAGATTTAATTATATTAGCTCAATGCTTTGACTGTGTCAAGAAGTTTGGTTAAGATCAACCAAAAGTGAACCCCCAAATTTGGGTTAAAAGCACAGTGGTGGTGCCTTGTTTGAGATTTAAGCGTTTTACTGGGGGTTTAACGCTAAAAACCATTAAATGCAACAATAACTAAATAAATACAATGGTATCTAAGGGTATGTGTTTGATCAGATGGTTCCCAGTTGGAACATTTGATAGCTGAGTTTTGGAATGGGTATATTCTACAGGGTTTTGGTGACAGGAGCTGAGGAAGCTCCATGCTGAATAGGTACATTGGGATGAATGGAGTCAGGTGACTTCTTCTCATTGTAGGTTAATTCTCATAGGTTGAGAATTATTGGTGATTATTCAGGTAAAGATCTAGGTTTGGATGACTCAAATATCATAGACCACATGATATAAATCATAGGCTGGTTCAGGAACCGGACGGGGTTTTCAGCCAAATATGCCCCAAATGGTATATAAGCAGAAACAGCTAAACTTTAATAAAATATACATACTGTCAATTTGGAGCCTTCCCCTAATTTACTTTTCAATTATGTCATCTTTATTATCTTTTGAAAGAGCGAAATTTGGAATACTTTGTGTGGAAGCAGCAGCATTTAGAAAAGAAGTTCCTACAAGTTCTCTAGAGGAAGCTTGGGCAAGTCTGAAGGTTGCCAAGATGCTGCCTGAGGAATCTTTGGTGGAAGTGAAAGTGGCTTTCAAAGAATTATATTCCAATTAATTTGCCAAGGAAGAGACCACTGATCAAGGAAACATAATCTATGCTTGGGATTCTTGGAATCTGTTGGTAAGATTTGATGGAATCTTGCAACAAGTGAAGTTCAGGGCCAATTGTGAAATATAGGCATTAAGAAGTAGAGAGAAAAAGAGTTTTGAGATCATGGCTTGGTGGTGGGATGACAACAAGGCGTTGTCCCATAAAATTGCCTCCCTGGAGGCAAAGCTCCTTGAAGCTTTGTCACAGGAAGGTAATGGCACTAAGATTCAAGGGCAGGATAATAGTAAGTTGGACTAGTTGGACCTGGATCTGTCACAGAGCCCAACACAGGGGCAGAAAAAACCCATGGTGAAAGGAGTCCAGTCTATGCTTGCCAAAATGTCACTGTTCTCTGAAAATCCAAAGGAAGGAAACACTTTCCTGGAGGGGTTTCTTATTTGAGCCTCTGGTCTGGAGGATGCTGAGAAACATCATTGGTTGGAAGTCCTGGCAGGTCTTGCATGCTTTAAGTGGTTCAAAAGACATAAAAGCAACAATTAAACCACATTATTGGAGGAATTCTGAGCCAGTTATACAGTAACCCTCAGACCTGGTGATGCTCTGCAGAAAGCTTAAGATGTTACCCAGGCTGGCCATGAAACTGTGTCATTGTATCTTTCACCGATGGAAGAGTTCCTAGCTTTTGTGGATGTGGAACACAATCAGGATCTAGTGGAGGATGCTTTCTTCAATGGAATGTGACTTGGGTTGAGAACTCAGGCTTCTATGCTACGTTGTAAGAAGCTGTCATGGTCAAAACTTGTTCAGAAATTTATTCAGATGGAATGGAATTTTTGGGGGGGGGTCCTCTGGTTAGTGCTCCTTGGCCGCAAGTAGGAGCTCATGTGGCTGCAGGGAAAGGGTCTTCTGAGAGAACCAGACACCCTAGGAGTCTCTCAGACAAGGATTGCATGTCTAGATCTAAGTGGGCGTGTAAGTTTCCCATGGTGAAGGGATGCTGGATCTGCGGGAAAGATGGCCATTTTGCTGGGAAATGTCCTGATTGTACCAAATTTGATAAGGAACACCCAGATCTGACGTTTAAGGATTCAGGAAAAGAAAGGCGGGCTTAAGTGACTCCCAACTTGAGCTCAGTAATTTTGAGAATAATAACGGGAGAATGAGGCTTTGAACTGGAAAAGCCTTGAAGGAATACAGAAAAAGCACCAGCAAACCCATGGAACCGCCTGTACAGGAAATTGATGTTTCTCATCCAACTCTGCCTGAAGGAAGTCCAGATGACTCTCCAGATGAGTGGATTCTCAATGTACGCTTAGGTATGAAGGAAGACAGATAAATTACTTGGCAGCCGTTGTGAGTTCAGTTGAGTGTGGATAGGCTCAAAGAAGTTGAATGGCGTAAAAAGGTGGCCCAGAGTATACCAGCTTTATTGATTGTAAAACCTTTTGTGTGGGCGCTACAGGGGGTTATCATTCTGGATATTTTTCTTGATGGGATTTATGCAAAAGCAGTTTACAATCCAGGATGTGCAGAAGTAGCAGTATCAAAGAACTTTGTCCAAAAAAATGGAATGGATCCATCAAGGTTAGTCATGCTGACTCTGTTATCTGAGGATGGGGTTACCACCATTGAGCAATATGTGTTTGATGAGGTGGCAATAGGATGGAAAAATACCATAGTCAAGACTTCTGCCATAGTTTTGCCAGGAGCAGGATTGATGTTCTGCTGGGCATGACTTGGATTGTTGAGGCCAAGGTGAGCCTAGATGCTGTAAAGAATGTCCTGGTTCATGAGGGTGTTAAATACTCTTATCAATAACTGATCAATCCACTTGCACCAGAAGATGCTCAATAAGTGGTCATTTACGCAAGGAACATTGCTCTATCTCACTAAAGGGAATTGTTTGGTTGAAGTTGGTAGCTTTCAATTGTGGAACACAGGGAGGACAGATTATTCCAGAATTACCCTGGCATATATCTTCAAATGTGGCAATTTTTGAGAATGGGTCAGATGACAAGTTCCTCAAGTCTTGGAAGTTATTTAATACTTATGCAGTGCCAGTGGACATCCAGCAAGGCCAACACATTGGAGTGTGTATGCCTGTGGTTGGGGAAATCACAACAAATAAACCTACAGTCTCTTATTTTTGTGTGCCCTTCAACATCTTAACCCGTATACTATATCCAAAAGAAGCACCAGGTACTCCATTGTATACTCTGGTGTGGAAATGGAGTAGTTGTTTCTTGTTGGACAAATATGATATGGGACAAACTGGTCCAATGTATGTTATAAAAATGCTAACTGGGAATCCTTATAAAGGATATGTACTCTGTTGTAGTCCTGCTGCAGTTGCTGCAATTAGAGAAGAAGTGGAGAAAATGCAAAGGGCTGACCTGATTGAGGAGAGTATCAGTCCTTATTCTGCACCAATGGTTTGTGTTCCAAAGCCAGACAGGAGTATACACATTTGTATTGACTTCTAGATGGTGAATAAGGATATTGTAAATGATGTCTACCCAATGCACAGGATTGAAGACCAGATGGATGCTATGGCTGGATCCTCTTGGTTTAATACTTTGGACTTGACAAAGGGTTATAACCAGTTGTTAATTGATGAAAAGTCTAAGGACGTCACGGAGTTTTATACCCCTGATGATTTTTATCAATAGAAAGTCTTACCATTAGGAATGAAGAAAGCAAGTGCTGTGCTTCAACGTGTAATGGACCAGATAATGTCAGAATTAAAGCCTAGATGTGTATCAGTGTATATAGACAATATTACTATATATCCCTTCCCAAGAAAAACATTTGGAGGACCTTGATGAAGTATTTTGCTGGATTGAGAAAGCAAGATTGAAGATTAGTGTATCCAAGAATAAGCTGGCTTTTCAAGAGGTCAAGGTGTTAGGAAATGTTAATTCTCAAAGGATCAGCCAAGTCCTGAGAGAGTTACTCCATTGTTAAGCATGAGGTTGCTGTAGTCAGTTCAAGAGGTTCAGGGCTTTATGGGGTCGGTGCATTTCTATCAGAGATTCATACCTAATTGCTCTGCACTTGGAGAGCTGTTATTTACGTTAACAAGGAAGAACACCCAATTTGTTTGGGAACAGGAGCAGGAGTCAAGTTTCCTAGACCTAAAGAAGAAACTTTACAAAGCCCCCATTCTAAGATTCCCCAACTGGTTGAAATTGTTCTACATTGAAACAGATGCAAGTTCAACTGGTCTTGTTGCCTTTCTTACTTGGGAAGGAGAGTCAAAGTTGTCCCAACATCCTGTTGCATATGGTTCTAAGACGTTGGGAACAACTCAAAGGAAATACTCTGTTACCAAACGTGAAGGATTGGTAATAGTATGGGCAGTGGAACATTTTAGGATGTATATCCTAGGAATGCAGTTTGTTATTATCACAGATCATGCAGCGCTGAGAGCAATTCTGACAAAGGAAGACTTACAAGGCCAAATGCAATTATATGCAGAGAAGCTCTCTGAATATGACTACAATATCATTTACTGGCCAGGATTGGAAAACCAGATTCCTGACCTGTTTTCTCAAGCATTGTTGACCTGTGGAGAAACCAAGACACAATAAGCACAGGAAGCTTTATTGAGAAATAGGATTTATGTAGAAAAATCCCAAGCCTCTCCAAGTGGTTTGAGATCTCCATGTGCAATGGGGAGGTCACCTCTGATATGAGAAGCTATGGCAGGGAGTGAAAGCCCAATATTAGTGGTCAGAGATGAGGGCTATGATGCTTCAGATTTTATAAGAATGTGATATTTGCTCTAAGTTCTCAGCGGCAAAATCTAAAGTGCAGCTCAAATCAGTAGTGTCACATTATCCTTTTGAGTTGGTCTCAATGGATACTGGTCACATTACGTTAGCAAGAGGTCAAAAAGAATACTTTGTGGTGGCCATTGATTCTTTTACCAAGTGGATAGAAGTTCAAAAACTGATCAAAGAAACAAGTGTTGCAATTGCTAAATTTTTCCAAGAAGAAATCATAGCACGGCATGGTTGTCCTGACAAGGTTCTCACTGATAATGGACCACCCTATGTAGGGCTGGCATTGACTAAGGGATGCTTAAAATGGGGCATTTCTAAGTTGACTGCAGCCCCGTATCATCCCAAGGCAAATAGCTTAGCCAAAAGAACCATTGGAACACTAAAGCGTATAATGGAGAAACTAGCAGATGGAGCTACAATCAATGGAAGGATCATTTAGAAATGAGTGTCATGGCATATCAAACAATGCCCCATGATACTATCAGTTTTTCTCCGGTTTTTATGTTGTATGGCCGCAAAACTACAACAAGTACTGAAATTGATCAGTGGGAGTTTGTTTAAAAAATTCCTATGAAATTGCTGTCAAAGAACATGCAGTCAAAATGTAGAAGTTATTTTCTAAAGCAAGAAGTAAAGGGGAACAGGTTTGAGACAACATGCCACCAAGTAGAACTCAAAGCCTGCAGTACTTCCCGTGATCATTTCCAGGTTAGAGATCTGGTGTGGTTTGACCAAAGGCGCCAAGAGAAACACCCCATAAGAGGTCTTTGGCAGTTGGTGGGTCCTATAAAATTATATTGGTTAGTCCAGGGCCAAACTACCTAATTTGAGTGTCAGAGCCGCCCTAGTAGAAGAATGGTCTCATATCCACCCTCAATTCCTTAAGATGTTCTATTGGGAATTGGTGCTAATAAAGGTTTGGGAAGATGAGGCCAATTCTCCCAAAGAGAAGGAAGGGGCCATGTGACTGTACAACAGTCACTGTTGATTATTTAGCCAAAGAAAATACTCCAAAATATAAAGATGTTCTGTTTTTGCTGTTTATTTCATTTAGATAGGTTTGACTGGAATTCTGAAGATAAAGATTCATGGAGACTTGGTATCTATATTTAATAAAAGAATAGAATATGGGTGACTAGTTAGGATATTATAACTAGTAAAATTGAGGCAAGATTGGCCAAAACAATCTTGGGGACTGGACGTCCCAAAAACAATTTAATTAACCAGGAAGATTAATGAATAAATACATGATGATATAATTAATGAGGAGTTAATTATATTGGCTCAATGCCTTGACTGTGTCAAGAAGTTTGGTTGGGGGTAATCAAAAGTGAAACCCCAAATTTGGGTTAAAAGCGCCGTGGTGGTGCCTTGTTCAAGTTTCAAAGCGTTTTAATGGGGTTTTAACACTAAAAACCATTAAATGCAACAATAAATAAATAAAGGCGATGTTGTCTAAGGATTTAGGTATAATCAGCTGGTTCCCAGTTAGGACGTTGATAGCTGAGTTTTGGAATGGGTATATTACACAGGGTTTTGGCGCCAGGAGCTGAGGAAGCTCCATGCTGAATTGGTACATTGGGATGAATGGAGTTAGGTGACTTCTTCTCATTGTAGGTTAATTCTCATAGGTTGAGAACTGTTAGAAATTGTGCCATTAATGCTATTTTGATATGGTCTTCAAATAATGATAAATGTAAAGATTTGACTGGTTCTGCTTTTTAGTTCAGGAATTTCTTGCTTTCCATAAATGGGTCTGTGCCAATATCCACCCATTCTGGAATACCATACCTTCCCTTGTCTGATCCTGGTATGACCTCATCCCAACGTGACCCCCTTGGTCACTCTTTATATCTAATGAGTGATCACTGTTCCTTGTCTACTATTTAAGTAGAATCATTTCTCCTAATAAAGACAAGTTTATCCACATTGGCATTGGCTTTATTAATCTTCAAGCTTTTTCCAGTCCTTTTGCCAAAAGGACTTTTACATCTTGTTTTCCAGGAAATTAAGGTACACACCCTTAATTTTGCCCTGAAGGCTAACCCAAGGCTAGCTCAAACCTCAAATCTTTTTTAATAAAGATTTCCTGCCATGTCCTCCAGGATGTTGTCCCCTGGAGCCAAACACAACAAAATGGTGCTCACTACAGGGGCTGCAAGCCCCTTGGTTACCCCATTCACACGCTCATTCTACAGTCATTCTCCCTTTATTTCTGAAGTACCCAAGCATTTTAAAGTTTCTAGTCCTCCTCTAGAAGAAGACACCACAATGCCCCCTCAACTCCCATAATACTGGTGCTGTCCCCAGGCCCGTATGGGCTCCCCTTTTAGCTTTCTCTCTTGACTACAAGCAAGCTTGTGCTGCAGCCTGCTCCCTGCTCCACTCTGGCACTGTGGCAATTAATACTATCCCTGGTCTCTGTCCCAGGTACGCCTCCAAAGACCTGTATTCCTTCCTCTTGGACTTTGGTCTCCCCCGCGCTGATGGAGTCCATGGATACAATTGGCGTGTTAGTCAACTTGTTCATTCAACCCGCCCTGGTTCACCATCAACTTGCATTAGGATCCCAGAACCAACTTGTAAATGCTGTAGCCACCGCTGTCTCAAACAACCATGCTCAGAATATGGCATATCAATAATAGTCCCTGTGATTCTCACAGAAGATGGGTGTTGAGGATAAAGGAACCTCAGGTAAACTTCTGCCAGAGAAGCTAAAGGACTACTTCTACTGGGCTGCGTTTTGCAGGGGACAGTAGGTTGCACTTGGATCAAGCACAGGGCACTAAATCTAAAGTTGTTAGCAAAGCAGGGAGATTGTCTTGTTACCTGAAGTAGTGAAGGCAACAAGAAAAGCAGAGTATAAGTAGAGTCTGGTTAGGAGCTTGAGTCTTTAAAAGTAAGATCAAGCTAAAAGTGCAGTAGTGTGGATAAAAGGTATCTTTATTATTAAGAAAGAGAGTTATTATATAGTTGTATTATTCCTGCACATTAACAAATGTGCAGGAATGGGGAAGGGAACTGAGGAGAGGCTGAACTACTTTTCATCTAGTAGCTTCAGGATCATCCCAATTAACAGATAGGCTATGCACCCATGTTTCACCTCATGGGTGAGTGAGAGTATGATGCACAGTCATCACAGTCCCACAGTCTCTTTGTGTGTATTTCTAATAAACAGCGCAACTTGCTGGCCTCCCAGAAGTACTTAACTTCCTCACTAAATTCCCTTTGTTCCTTGCTCCCTGGATATATCAAGGATCAACTATACAAATTGGATGAGCATCAAGCAGTGTGGCGTGGACAAATTGAGGCCTCTCTGCTAAAGCATTGCCAAGATTTTGAGACTCTGGTTAGCAAACTTAACCAATTCCAAGAACATATTAATTCTCAGCTTGGATTGGTTAGAGCTCATGTTGATACTTGGGGCCGCCATCTGCAGCATTAATATGGTCTGGATAAGGCTGCACTAGGCAACACTCTATATCAAGTGCAAAGTTATGCGGATGATAGAGTAGCATCTATTCAGGTGACTCCTCCTGCTCTGTCTGTCAAGGTCCTATCTGACTCTGAAACCAAGGTATGAGAAGCAATAGCCAAGCTCAAGGCTACCACTTGGCGTCAATCTTCTGTTCAGAGCCCCCCTTCAGTTGAACCTATGCCTGACCATTGCTTTGCTTTGCTAACTGATCAAGTAGCTACTTTTCAAGGAAAAATTGAGTATTTAAGACAACATCTCTCTCATTCTGAGGACTTGTCCTCTGAGTCTAAAGGTGAAGAGGAAACTGAAGTTGTTAATACTTCCGCTCAGGACAATCATGGTTGCTGCCCTGGTTTGAAAGGCCAACCCCGGGTCAACTGCACACTTGCACTGGATCAGCTTGCAAAAGTAACAAATGATGTTGCTAATAGGCAGAACACACTAGAAAGAGAGGTAAAAAATCTCTTCTGCTTTACCAAGACAAGGAATGGACAGGTTGTGCCTTTAGTTGCTCAAACCACTTCTCTGATCACTTGCCTCAATGGGATTGCTGGCACTCTATCAGTGCAACAGATTAAGATTGAAAAATTGGAGCTGCTGCCGCCACTGCTAGAGATATTAGTGGACAGAACAGATCTACCTTAGATACCCTAGAGGCAAGCTTTCAACTCCTTTGGGCTAGACAACCTGCTGCTAAATCCAAGTTTGAGGGCAATCCTCCCATTAACGTCCTCAACCCAGGTGACAACAGTCAGTCCTCTTCCTTGTTCATTGGCTCAAATTACAAGCCTACCTTCAAACAGATATTTGATCCTAAAACCTCTACCATTGCTGCCTTTCTGACAATCTATGAGACTACAATGCACAGGGCCACTGATGAACTCAAAAAGGAACATATCCTCACCTGTCTCCATCCCACATGCCAAGAAGTGGTGTCCCCAAAATCTCCTCCATTGTCACTTGGGAGGACATGAAGAGCCTACTTATTGAGGAGTTTTGAGGAGATCTCAGATTGGAGGTCAAGAAGGATGTATTTATGCACATTGCCTTTAAGCCCAAGGAAACCCTGGCTGATTCCACGGATTGCTTCTACATTGAAGTCCAACAGTTAATCACCAGTTGACAGTTAACCCCCGGGAAGCTTACACAACTTGTTAAAATGCTTTGAAAGTAAACCAGCTTCTATGCCTACACTTTAAGGCATACAAGGCTCAACTCACTTCCATGAAGAGTATCAAGATGCTCTTGCAAGAAATGCATTTGACCCATGGGGGTACAGTGGTACGGGAAAATAAAGCCAGTAATGCTGGGACTACCTCTCGTACACCGCACATTATGACGCTGGGTTCAGGTGGACAGACTAAGAGGCAAGTTTGTCATAACTGTGGCCAAATAGGGCACCACTTGCGTACTTGCACTAATTCCCAAGTGAAAGGTTGTGACCCCAAGGAACAGGCAGGAAAAAGAGATGCCAGCTTGGAGATAGAGACACTCTCTGCTGACCAATCTCCCCCTGATCCTCCTTCTGATGAGGAAGCTCTGTCTTCCTCTGGCCCAACTATTCTTCACCTAATCCAAAATCTCTCCAGTGATTCAGACCCTGAAGATTCTGATAGTAAAGATTCTGATAGTTACGGCTATTATGCTCTGGCTGTTCCAGAAACTGTCTCTGTCCCGTACAAGCTTCTCTCTGGGAAGACCACCACTAATTTTCAAGCACCTTCAAGTGAAGCCAAAGCCATGGTGGCTTGCCCTTACCTAGACCAGGCCCATCAGCCTCCCATCTTGGTTGATTCTTCTGAAGAAGCTGTCAAGCTGGCAGATGCTCTCTTTAAAAATGTAACTGTATTGTTCCCACTGCAGACTGTGTATAAGGAGATTCCTTTCTTAAGATGCATATTAGCTAAATGTTGAAGGACTAGAGGCTGCGCAGGATGTGTTGGCTGTCTTGCCCCCCTTTGGGAAAGATACAACCTACATAGAAGTATCAATCCAAAAGGTTAAAATCAAAGCCATCTTGGACACAGGTTCTCCAGTTAATGTAGTATCTTCAAAACTAATGAAGAAACTTAAGCTGGCCCCTGACCTCAGCTACACTCAGTTTTATGGAACAGCGGGTATGGCACAAACTCAGACCATTGGTGCCTACTCAGCTCTACCCATGAGGTTTGGGAAACTCCTCATTGCTTCCCCTGATGTAGTCCTTAAAAAAAGCTATTACCTCTTGGTTGGTACACAATTCCTTTGAGAGTATAACAGGATTGTGAACTTACAAGATGTATATCTGTTGCTCTTAGGATATGAGGTCCCTTTGATTTTTGAGGAACCTCCGCGCCTCCCAGGAAAACATCTTAAAACTTGCATGCTTGAGTACCCCTGGGTATCTTCTCTCTCAAGTATAGGACTCACTCCTCCAACATGTGCACCCCTTCTCCTTCCTGCCCTGGGAAAGAAGGGGTACCTCTTATTGCCCCAGAGGCTATCACCATTCCTCTGGGCTCCCAAGTGGTGATTCATACTCAGATTTCTACAAACTACCTGAAAAGTTGTTCTTGGAACTCTACTCCCCTGAATCCCTAAGCCGTAAAGAACCCTGCCTGTGTCCAGGGATTCTAGATCAAACCCACAAAGAGCCTGTACAATTACTGCTTGCCAACCTGACGGCCCTGCCCATGCAGGTGACCTGAGGCCAGGTTATAGGGCATGGTTGTATACTGGGGGAAGAACAAGTGGCATCCCTCTACCCTTTTTGAACTTTTAGTGATTTCAATCTACCTGAAGACAATCCCCAAATTCTCTCTTTATTCACCGCTGCCAACTTCCCCCAATTGTCTCCCATCCAACAAAAAGACATGTTGAACCTGCTCAATCAGTTTAGCAAAATCTTTACTTCTAGACCTACATACTATGGCCTGGCTAAAGGGGTCATCCATCAGATTAATACGGGGGATGCACCCCCTTTTTGTGCCAAACCATACCGCCATAGTAGGGTAGAGGATGCTCAGGTATCTAAGGAGCTTAAGCTGCTCTTAGACGCTGGGCTACCAGCTCCCTCTCAGAGCCCTTGGGCCTCCCTGTTACTGATCCTCAAGAAGAAGGATGGAGGACTGTCATAAATTAGGTGCATATTAGAAAGGTTAAGGCTATCAGTGGAATTAATCCTGGTAGTCAAGGCTAATTGATTTGCACCCAAATCTGTTGGATCTGACAGATTTTCAATTCCAATTGTATATTGGATGTTATGATGATTTGTCTAACCTGTTACATCCAGTTGGATTGGGTTCAGGAATTACTAGCAGCTTCTGTAATTGGCAGCTACAAGCTGCAACCACTCCGGGGTAATGCACATCCACTCTTCTCTGTTGGATTGTCCAGATTGTCCTAAGATGGAAAGAGTACAGATGCAAGAGCATGGTGGACACCAGAAGATCCTGTAATGTTCCTGACAATTGTACAGGTGTTAATAACACTCCTGCATCCATTGTGCAGCCAGTATAGTATATAAACTTCCCTTCTTTCTAAATAAAAGATACACTTTTATCTTTACACACATTATCTACTTGCTTTTACACTCTACTTATTTGTTACCATAGATTTAAGGGTAAAGACTTCAGAGTCTTTAAGACTTTTATTAATTTGTGTATAGGCCTGAAACCATACTCTCCAAAGCTAGCACTATAGACATCAATCCCCAAGACGCCTAAGGCCAAATTCACAACAAGCACATCACATTGTAATGGACTATTGTTCCCTGAACTCTCTCACTAAGAAAGACTGTACCCCTTGCCCAGAATTGACAATGCTCTCAGATGGCTGGGTGGTTCCAAGTTTTTCTCAGCCATGGATCTAGCCTCTGGATTTTGGCAAGTTGACTTATCTCCTAAAGATAGAGAAAAGCCTGTGCTTATTACCTCAGAAGGTCTTTTTGAACCCACTTGTATACCCCAAGGACTCTGCAATGCCACTGCTACATTTCAACAAGCTATGGACTCCATCCTATAAGATTTAAAGCTCTCTTGTGTCCTCGTGTACCTCAATGACATCACCATATTCAGCACTACCTTTACCAACCACTTGGAACACCTCAGGCTGTCTTCATCAAGATCCGCAAAGCTGGCTTGAAGCTCAAACCCTCCAAGTGCTCCTTCTTTAAAGAGCAACCAAAGTTCTTAGGTCATGAGGTCACTCAAACAGGAATCCACCCAATGAATAATAAGGTGGAAGTCATTGAAAAGATGCTACCTCCCACAAATCTTCAAGAGGTCCAAGTATTCCTTGGTATTATGGGCTACTACCAACATTTCATACCTGATTTTGCTGAACTGAGTGAACCCCTTGTCTAACTGCTTCACAACTTCCCCTTTGAGTGGAATGACAGCCAGTAATAAGCATTCAAAGCGTTGAAGGCCAAGATAAAGAGGCTCCTATCTTAGTCTATCCTGATTATGATAAAGAGTTTATCTTGTATACTGCATCTAGTGGAGTAGCTGTGGGTGTCATCTTGGTCCAGCTTGACAACAAATGCATGGATTGACCTGTAGCCTACTCTTTGCAGGTCCTAAATAAACACGAGAAGAACTACAGCGTCACTGAAAAGGAATGTCTTTCAGTGCTGCATGCTGTAAAAAAGTTCAGGCACTACATCTATGCAACCCACTTCACAGTAGTTACAGATCACTCCTCCCTCAAATGGCTACAACAACTAAAGGAACCTGAAGGTTGACTAGCACGCTGGGCTCTGCGTCTGCAAGGGTACAATTTCACTGTAATACACCGTCCTGGGGCCCAACATCAGAACGCTGATGGCTTGTCAAGGATGCCAATATTAGCTATCCACCCCACTGGTGCTGATTGCTTATAAAAATTAATATGGTACCCTGACTCTTGGACCACCAAGCCAGAAGACATTTGACTGGCGCTACAAGCCCTATCCAAGGACACTGTAATTCAAGATAGGCAGCTCTTCAAAAAAGTTAACAACGTCTATCTACCCTATGTTTTCCCTAGCATGAGGATAGCCATTATCTTCCAAATTTCACATTGACACTGGGCATGGGGGTATAGCCAAAACCCATGATTGGATATACAAGAACTTCTACTGGGAGATCATGCACCTTCTGATCCCTGATGATCTTGCCTCCTGTTATTCCTGTCAGCTCCAACGTCCTTGTCCCTCCCAACACCAGTTCAAACTCATCCCTCCAAAACATGCCTTCCACACGGTGAGTATTAATGCTGTTGGATCATTCCCCTGTTCTAGGTCAGGATGTTGGTTTATCTTGGTTGCTATAGACCACTTTAGCAAATGGGTTGAAGCCAGAGCAACAAAAGACATAATGGCTAGGACCACGGCTACTTTCTTGCTGCAAGACATCTTCTATCAACATGGCTGCCCTCAGGTCCTGCTTTCTGACAATGGTACTAACTTTAATGCTCACCTCATCACCTCTATTGTCAAAGCTATGGGTACCCACCAATCTTTCTCTGCGCCATATAACCCTTTAACTAATGGAACTGTCAAACAAGCCAATCCCTCCCTGGTGTTCATAATGAGGAAACTCACACTCTCTCACACTGCAAATTGGGATATGTTCCTCCATGCTGCCCTCTTTGCTTATTAACTCAGTAGGCACTGAGTAACTGGTTATTCCCCTTTTTCCATGCTGTATGGACGTGAAGCCGTCATCCCCTCAATCTTGGGACCCCCCTTAATTGAAGTTGATGAGTCTGCAAATCCTGAGGCCCATGTTAAAGACTTAACTAAATGTATCATTGACATCCAAGCAACAGCTTATTCCACTGCTTACAAGGTCAAGGCTCTGGAGCTCTCCACGTCTAATGCTGCTAGAGCCCCCCCTGAGTATCAAATAGGCGACCTGGTTCTCTAATACTGGAATTGTACAGGTGGTAGAGCTCATAAGCTAGATTCCCTCTGGATTGGGCCCTGTGAAGTCACATTTAAAAAGGGTGTCAAGTATACTGTGAAATTACTGTCCTTTGGACGTCATTTTGCCCGGGTCCATTCCAAATTCCTTTGCAAATATCAACTCCCTGTGTCCAATCTTGAGGGAGAAGATTTTGGAAATTGCGCCATTAATGCTATTTTGATATGGCATTTGAATAATGATAAATGCAAAGATTTGGTTGGGTTTGCTTTTGAGTTCAGGAATTCCTTGCTTTCAGTAAATGGGTCTGTGCCAATATCCACCCATTCCAGAATACCATACCTTCCCATGTCTGATCCTGGGATGACCTCATCCTAATGTGACCCCCTCAGCCACTCTGTCTATCTAATGAGTGATCACCGTCCCTTGTCTACTATTTAAGTAGAATCATTTCTCATAATAAAGACAAGTTTATCCACATTTGCATTTGCTTTAATAATCTTCAAGCCTATCTCTTTCCTTTGTGCCAAAAGGAATTCCCCATCTTGTATTCCAGAAAATTAATGTATGTGCCCTTAATTTTGCCCTGAAGGCTAACCCAAGGCTAGCTTTGAACCACAAATCTTTTGTTATAAAGATTTCCTGCTGTGTCCTCCTGGATGTTGTCCCCAGGAGCCAAACACAACAAGAATTATTGGTGATATTTTAGGTAAAGATCTAGGTTTAAATGACTCAAATTCATAGACCACATGATATGAATCATAGGTTGGTTCAGGAACCAGATGGGGTTTTCAGTCAAATATGCCCCAAATGGTATATAAGCAGAAACAGCTAAACTTTAATAAAAATATACATACTGTCAATTTTGATGCCTTCCCCTAATTTACTTTTCAATTATGTCATCTTTATTATCTTTTGAAAGAGCAAAATTTGGGATACTTTGTGTGGAAGCAGCAGCAGTTAGAAAAGGATTTCCTACAAGTTCTCTAGAGGAAGCTTGGGCAAGTCTGGAGGTCACTAAGACGGCGCCTGAGGAATCTTTGGTTGAAGTGAAAGCGGCTTTCAAAGAATTATATTCCAATTAATTTGCCAAGGAAGAGACCACTGCTCATGGAAACAGAATATATGCTTGGGATTCTTGGAAGCTGTTGGTAGTATTTGACAAAATCTTGCAACAAGTGAAGTTCAGGGCCAATTGTGAAATAGAGGCATTAAGAAGTAGAGAGAAAAAAGAGTGTTGAAATCATGGCTCATTAGTGGGATAACAACAAGGCTATTTCCCATAAAATTTCCTCCCTGGAGGCAAAGCTCCTTGAAGCTTTTTCACAGGAAGGTAATGGCATTAAGATTCAAGGGCAGGATAATGTAAGTTGGACTGGTTGGACTTGGATCTGTCACAGGAGCCAACCACTGGGAGATAATGCTGTGGAAATATTGGAGCCAAAATCAATTTATAGTAATCTTATCAACTGAAAGTGAAATTTGAGTCAAGGGATGGCCCTTTAACAGGCTATTCCAAGGGCTACCACCATGACTTACTATAAGTCAGGGATACCTAAGGGGTAGGTCACTAGACAGGGATTATTACTGAGGTTCAGTACTGTAGGGATAATAAGTGGGTCTGCAATGTCTTCCTGAATAGGAGTACTGGTGATTTCAGGTGATTTTAGCTCTTTTATGGGAGGAAACAACATACCTGAAAACGTGGATTAAAAGAGAATAACTGAGGAGCTTACAGCCCCTGTAGTGAGCACCATTTTTGTTGTGTTCTGAGGCGCGGCATAGACACACAACAGGAAACCTAACCTTAAGATTGGATTTGTACCAAGCCTTGGTTAGATGGCACAAAAGGTTATGCAATTACCTTTTGGCCCTATATGACTAATCTCTACTAGTTGTGGCTAGAGAGATGCTCCAAAGTACTTGGAGGCACAAAGACAAAAATGTGAATATAACTTAATTTTTTATTGATGAATACAAAATGAATATATAGTGGTTGGGGAAACTACAAAACCTTACATGAAAGGTAGGATCACTCCACACAAGTATGAGTGAGGCATATGAGTTGGAAGGAATCTAGAAACCAAGCAGATGAACCTCCTTTTTTGTAACAGACTCATTTTGAGGGGCAAAAGCAAAATCAAGAGATTTCTCCTCAAAATAACCCCAAAAATGCAAAAAAAAATGGTGAGTGGCGGCATTCACAACAAGGTGAACAAGGGTTTGTCCCTATTCCAATTGCCTGATGCCAACCCTCACCCACCAGACTTTTGGGTTCACCCATTCACTGTTTTTACTCCCACTTGCAAAGTTTTGCAAGTGAGGATACTATTGTTGTAACTGTGCTGTTTTAGCAGAGTTACATGGGGAAAAATATTTAGAAGATAGATAATAATCTTTATTGTGAGGCAATGATTATATAGTTCATGTGAATCAAGGATAACAAGAACAAGATTGGTGATCAGACAGCTGGATGTAAGAAGGGGGTGGCTTGATCCTGATAATGAGTCAAGCGCCAAATCAAGGTATCCACCATAAAGGATCATCATCTGTTAATGTTGTTGGATTTGGTAATTCAAGTCAAATTCCTAGTCTGGCTTTGGGTGACCAGATAATTGAATTGTGGGTCACAAACTTGCTTGGTTGGAACCTTGCTGGAGGGTCAAGCCTGCGGTTTCAACACCCCCCCCCAACTGAAAGTTGGCCTCCTCTGGGGGCAGGTTGTCAGGGAGGTTGTTAGGAGCCTGGGCGCCGTATTGAACTTGTTGTTGTTTGATTGCGGGCAGGGCGGTTTCTCATTGCTTCTGTCTTGCTTTGAAGGGTTGTAGGCAATCATGGTGTAGGGTCTTGTCTTGCTTACGTTTTCCAAGCCCTTGCACAAGGTAAGTGTTATTGTTGTTTACCTTCAGAATGATTGCTGGCCCTACTTTTTCAGGTTGTAACTTGCTCTTGTCAACGTTCATGGCCCATACTTTGTCCCCAACTTCATGTCTATTGCAAATGGGGACAAATGTCTTCTGTAGGCATTCATTCTCTTTGGCTATTTGCTTGCTGTTAGCCTCTACTACTTGAGGGTCCAAGCATGGGGGACTTCACTTGGAATTTCCAGTTTAGATCTTGTCAATGCTTGAATGATATTTGGCTGTGTGCCATATGCCAGTTCAAACGGGATTTTTCTGGTGGATCTGTTCACTTGGGTTCAACACACAAGTAATGCAGTTGTTAGCTGCTTATACCATTCTTCAGGTCTCCTGGCAGTGAGTTTAGATAGGGCTTGCAAGAGGCTACCATTAAGTTTCTCTACATGTCTATTAGCCTGTGGGTGGTATGGTGTTGTTACGGTGTGTTTGACCCCATTCTTGGTGAGGTATACATTGGTGTCTTTGGAGGTCAAATCTTTGCCTTCATCAGTAATAAGGAGTTCTGGCTTTCTGAACTTGCTGATTTTCTTTGCCAATAAATTGTCAAACGTCACTGCCAGTGTGTGCCTTGACTGCTTGGGCTACTGGCCATCTTGTTGCAAAGTCAATAGTGGTGATGATGTATTTTTTGTCATTGTGCTTTCCTGGCATGGGGCCCACAATGTCAAGAGCCCATACTTTGAATGTTAGTTGTGTGCAAATAGAAAGTAATGACTTTGGTGGGGTTTTGCTTTTGGAAAACTTTTTGCATACCTCATCTGGTCTAGGACTTCTTGGACATTGCGGTATATGGTTGGCCAACCAGGCTTTATGCTTTAGGAACTCATATAGATTTCAGCTCTTGGTATGTCCAAGATCTCTGTGGTAGCAAATGAAAGTGTTGACTTGCTGATGTGTGGGGATGTAGGGAATGGTTGTACCATCTGTCATCTTTCTGTGAAGGGTTCCGTATACGTCAGCAAAGAGGTGTTCATTTTTGATGACTATTTCTTTGGTGATGTTGGTTGTACCTGCAGGGAATCCTTTGTCTTTTGTACATAGCACTAAGAGAGGCCAGTCTGCGTCAAGCCCATTATCTCCTCTTGAAGCAGAGACATACAGGCGAGACAGGGCGTCTGCCATGGCAAGCTTGGCCCCAGGCTTATACTGGATGAGCATGTTAAACCTCTCCAATATTCCAATCCACCGCGCTTGGTGGCGTGACAGATTTGCTTGAGGTTTGAAATAGATGAGTGACTTGTGATCAGTTAGTGCTGTGAATTATTCCTGTTGTTCTTGGTAATAGTGCCATTTGACTAGGCAGTGTACAATGGCCAGAAGTTCCTTGTCGTGGATAGGGTATCAGCACTTGCCATCTGTCAGTTTGCGCAATTTGTAGGCTACAGGCAGGAAGTCACCATCACTATTCTTAGTTTGTAGTACTCCCCCAATGGATGCATCTGAGGTGTTGGATTTCATCTGGTATTCTCCGTCTTGTTTGGGATATCGTAAGATGAGAGCTGTTGTGAGCTTTTCTTTGAACTGTCTAAAACAGAGGTCTTGTTGGGGGGTCCATACAAACTTGGACTTGGCGCCTGTTATGGCAGACAAGGGGCGGTCAAGACGCCACAGTTGGGTATGAAGTGTTGTACATAGGCCACCATTACCAAGAAGGTGCTTAGTTCTGACTTGTCCTTGGGAGGTGGCATCCTGCAGATGGCTTGTATCTTTTGACTGTTGGGTTTGATGCCGTCTTTTGAGACTATGTGTCCCAAGAAGGGTAGTTGCTCCTGGAAGAACTGGCATTTGGAGAGTTTGGCCAACAGTTTGTGCTGTGCCAAGGTTGCAAAGTATTCCTCCAGGTCTTTGTGTTGTTGTTCCACCAAGGGGCTGTAGACAATAATATTGTCCAGGTACACTAGGGCATGTTTGCCTATGTGGGGTGCAAACACTTTGTTCATGAGGGTTACAAAGGTGGAAAGGGCATTGGTCATGCCAAAGTTGAGTACCATGTATTTGTAGGAACTGTATTTAGTGCAGAAAGCCGTTTTGGGAATGTCCTCCTCCTTGATACAAATCTGATTGTAGCCTGCAGTTAGATCAATCTTGGAGAAGAAGGTGGCTCCTCCCAAGGCATTGAAGAGGTTGTCAATCAGTGGCAGTGGGTAACAATTCTTAATGATGAATTTGTTTAAGACGCAGTAGTCTGTGACCAGGCGTAAGATACCGTCCTTTTTAGCCACAAAAAATACGGCAGCCCCAAAGGGAGACTGTGAGGGGCGGATAAGTCCTTTTTCCAATGCCTCCTTGAGATAGGCGCGTAGGGTGTTGTCCTTGTTTGGGGTCAGCCTGTAGATGGGGCATGCCTTGGGTACAGCCCCCTTGAGTTGGATGGAGTGTTGGATATGCTTCTCAGGGGGCAGCCCAGGTAACACTTCCTTAAAGATTTCTGGATGGCGGGCCACAATGTTTCGGTCCTGAGGCGTGGAGGTATCCTGGTGGTCTTTGAAGTGTATGATCTCATACTGACAGGAGTCCCAGTCAATTGCCTTCAGATTTTCCCTCTTATCCAAGGTCTCTGTGATGCATACAAAGACATGATCACGTAGGAGTTGGTCCACAGAGTCAGGGTAGATCTGGTGTGTCGTAAATTGCACTATTAATGCTTTTTTGATTTGCCCTTCAAATATTGATGGTTGCAAAGATTTGACTGGTTTTGCCTTTGAGTTTGGAAATTCCTTGCCTTCTGCAAATAGTCTGGTTCAATATACACCCATTCTGGATTATTGTACCTGTCTGTGGTTGATCCTGGTATGACCTCATTCCAGCGTGACCCCCTCAGCCACTCTATCTTCCTATTGAGTGATCCCCGCTTCTTGTCAACTATTTAAAGTAGAATAATTACTCCTAATAAAGACAAGTTTATCCAAAATTTGTGTTGGCTTTTATAATCTTCAAGCTTTTCCTGTCCTTTCTGTCAAAAGGACTTTTACATCTTGTTTTTCCAGGAAATTAAGGTATGTGCCCTTAATTTTGCCCTGAAGGCTAACCCAAGGCTAGCTTCAAACTTCAAATCTTTTGTAATAAAGATTTCCTGCCGTGTCCTCCAGGATGTTATCCCCTGGAGCCAAACACGACAAAATGGTGCTCACTACAGGGGCTGCAAGCCCCTTGGTTACTCTGTTCCCACGCGCATTCTCTGGTCCCTCTCCCTTTGTTTCTGAAGTACCCAATCAACCTAAAGTTTCTAGTCCTCCACTAGAAGAAGACATTACCAATGCTCCTGCAAATCCTATGGTATTGGTTCTGTCTCCCAGGCCCTTTTGGGCCCTCTTCCTGCTTTCTCTCTCAACTATGATCAAGCCCGTGCTGCCGCCCACTCCCTTCTTCATTCTGGCACGGTAGTCATGCACTCTATCCCTGGCCTCTGTCCCGGGTACACCTCTAAAGACCTGTACTCCTTCCTTTTAGACTTTGGTCTCCCCCCCGCGTTAATGGAATCAATGGATACTATTGGCGTGTTGATTAACCAGTTCATCCAACCTGTCCTAGTCCACCACCAACTTGCATTGGGATCCCAGAATCAACTGCTAGATTCAGTAGCCTCTGCCGTCTTGAACAACCTTGCTCAAAATATGGCCTACCAAGAATGGTCACATAGTCTCTTTGTTGTATTTCTGACAATCAGCGCAACTTGTTGGCGTCACAGAAGTATTTAACCACCTCCCTGAATTCCCTTTGTTCCTTGCTCCCTGGATACATAAAGGATTCACTATGCAAATTGGATGAACATCATGCAGCCTGGCGTGAGCAAATTGAGGCTTTCCTGCTTAACCATCAGCAGGATTTTGAGACTCTAGTTAGTGAACTCAATCAATTCAGGGAGCATGTCAACTCACAACTTGAATTGATAGGAGCTCATGTTGATACTTGAGGCTGTCACCTGCAGCATCAATATGGTCAGATAAGGTTGCACTAGGCGGCATCCTATACCAAGTGCAAACTTATGTGGACAACCGGGTGGCCTCTATTGAGGTGACTCCTCCTGCTCCTCCTGTCAGGACCCCTTCTAATTTTGAAATCAAAGTATGGGAGACCATTGCCAAGCTCAAGGCTACCACTAGACGCCAAGCTTTTGTGCAGCCTCCCCCTCCAGTCAAACCTATGCCTGACCCTTGTATTGCCTCCCTCAGTGATCAGGTGGCTACCCTACAAGGTGAAATTGAGTACTTAAGACAGCGCCTCTCTAATTCTGAAGGTTTGTCATCTGAATCTGAAGATGAAGAAGAAGTTGAAGTCGTTAATACTCCCACTCATGACAATCATGGTTGTTGCCCTGGATTAGAAGGTTAACCCTAGTTACTGTGCGCATGCTCTTGATCAACTTGCCAAAGTGACAAATGATGTAGCTGATAGGCAAGACGCGTTGGAAAGAGAGGTCCAAAAACTCTCCCGCTTTACAGAAACTCTAAATGGACAATTTGCCCCTTGGTCACTCAGGCCACCTCCCTGGCTACTTGTGTCAATGGGATTGCTGGCACCTTGGCAGTACAACAAATCAAAATTGATGAATTTGGGCTGCTACCACAACTGCCCAAGACATTAGTGGGCAGAATAGCTCTACCTTGGACACTTTAGAGGAAAGCCTTAGACTTCTCTGGGCTAGACAAACTACTGCTGAATCCAAATTTGAAGGCAACCCTCACATTAACGTCCTCAACCCTGGTGAAAACAGCCAGTCCTTGTCTTTGTCCATTGACCCAAATTATAAGCCAACCTTCAAGCAGATATTCAATCCCAAGACCTCTACCATTGCTGCTTTTCTGATCATTTACAAAACTGCAATGCGTAGGGCTACTGACAAACTCAAGAAGGAACACATCCTTACCTGCCTCCATCCCACTTGCCAGGAAGTTATGGTCCCCAAGCTCCCTTCTATTGTCGCCTGGGAGGAAATGAAGCGCCTCCTTATTGAAGAGTTTGAAGGAGACCTCAGGTTAGAAGTCAAGAAAGATGCATTTATGCATATTGCTTTCAAACCCAAGGAGACCCTGGCTGATTTTGCAGATTGTTTCTACATTGAAGGCCAACAGTTAATTAATAGTCAACAGTTAAATCCCCAGGAAGCCTATATGGCTTGTTCAAATACTTTGAAGGTGTACCAGATTCTATGTCTACACTTTAAGGCACACAAGGCTTCACTCACTTCCATGAAGAGTATTAAGAAGCTCTTACAAGACATGCATTTGACACATGGAGGTACAGTGGTGCGTGAGAACAAGGCCAATAATTCTGGGACCACCTTCTGTACGCCACATATTATGACTCTGGTTACTAGTGGACAGGCTAAGAGACAAGGCTGTCATAACTGTGGCCAGATTGGACACCACTTGCGCACTTGCACTAATCTTTGAGTAGAAGGTTGCAATCCCAAGGAACAGGTGGGAAAAGAGAGGTCAGCTTAGAAACGGAGACACTCTCTGCTGACCAATCTCTCCTGTCTCCCCCTGATCCTCTGTCTAATGAGGAAGCTCTCTCTTCCTCTGGCCCAACTATCCTTCATCTGTTTCACAACCTCTCTAGTGATTCAGAGCTTCAAAAATTCTGATAGTAAAGACTCTGATAGTTATGGCTACTCTGTCCTGGCTGTTCCGGAAACTATCCCTGTACCCTACAAGCTTTGCTCTGGGAAGAGCTACCACCACTTCCTGGGTACCTCTAAATGAAGCTAAGTCCATGGTGGTTTGCCCTTACCTAGCTCAAGCCCATCAACCTCCCGTCTTGGTTGACTCCTCTGAAGAAGCAGCAGAGTTAGCCAAAGCTCTTTTCCACAGCGTAACAGTATCTCTTCCACTACAGACTGTGTATAAGGAAATCCCTGCGTTACGGTGTATGCTGGCCAAATGAGAAAAGGAGCTAGAGGCTGCACAAGGTGTGTTGGAAGTCTTTCCTCTCTTTAGGAAAGATACAACCCGCCTAGAAGTATCAATCCAAAAGGTCATAATCAAGGCCATCTTAGACATGGGTTCCCCTGTCAGCGTGGTATCTTCCAAGCTAATGAAGAAACTTAAGTTGGCCCCTGACCTCAACTACACACAGTTGTATGGCACAGCTGGCATGGCCCAAACTCAAGCCATTGGTGCCTACTTTGCTCTACCCATGAGGTTTGGGAAACTCCTTATTGCCTCCCCTGCTGTGGTCCTAGAGAAAAAAGCTATGACCTCTTGGTTGGTACACAATTCCTTTGAGAATATAACGGGATTGTAAACTTACAAGATGGATAACTTTTGCTCTTAGGATATGAGGTTCCTTTGATTTTTGAGAAACCTCCGCGCCTCCCAGGAAAACGTCTTAAAACTTGTGTGCTTGAGTACCCTACGGGTATCTTCTCTCTCAAGTATAGGACTCACTCCTCCAGCATGTGTACCCCTCCTCCTTCATTCCCTGTGGAAGAAGGGGTACCTCTGCTAGCGCCAGCAGCTATCATCATCTCCCTGGGCTCTCAAGTGGTGATTGATTCCCAGATTTCCTATAAGCTACCTGAAAAGTCTTTCTTGGAACTTTACTCACCTGAATCCTTAAGTTGTACCAAGCCTTGCATGTGTCCTGGGATTTTAGACCAAACCCACAAAGAGCCTGTACAATTACTGCTTGCTAACCTGACGGCCCTGCCCATGCAGGTGACCAGAGGCCAGGTTGTAGGTCATGGTTGTATACTGGGAGCAGAACAAGTATCCTCCCTCTACCCCTTCGGAACTTTCAGTGACTTCAATCTACCTGAGGACAATCCTCAAGTTCTCTCCTTGTTCACCACTGCTGATTTCCCCCAACTGTCCCCTGTTTAACAAAAAGATGCGTTGGACCTGCTCAATCAGTTCAGTGACATCTTTTCCTCTGGACCTACAGACTATGGCCTAGCTAAAGGAGTCATCCATCAGATTTATACTGGGGATTCACCCCCTTTTTGTGCAAGCCATATTGCTGTAGTAGGGTGGAAGATGCCCAGGTGTCTAAAGAACTCAAGCAACTTCTGGACGCTGGGTTACTGGCTCCTTCCCAAAGTCCTTGGGCTTCCCTTTTACTGATTCTCAATAAGAAAGATGGGGAACACCGCATTGTAATGGATTATTGCCGCCTGAACTCTCTCACTAAGAAAGACTCATACCCCTTGCCCAGAATTGACAATGCTCTCAGACAGCTGGGTAGTTCCAAGTTTTTCTCTGCCATGGATCTAGCTTCAGGGTACTAGCAGGTTGACTTATCTCTTGAAGATCAAGAAAAGGCTTCACTTATTACCTCAGAAGGCCTCTTTGAACCCACTTGTATGCCCCAAAGACTCTGCAATGCCCCTGTCACATTTCAATGGGCTATGGACTCCATCCTACGAGATCTAAAGCTCTATTGTGTCCTCATGTACCTTGATGATATCACCGTATTCAGTGCTACCTTTACTGACCACTTGGACCATCTCAAGGCTGTCTTTGTCAAGATTTGTGAGGCTGGCTTGAAACTCAAACCCTCCAAGTGCTCCTTCTTCAAGGAACGTCTTGAGTTCTTAGGTCATGAGGTCACTCAAACTGGAATCCACCCCATGAATAATAAGGTGGAAGCCATTGACAAGATGCTATCTCCCACAAATCTTTGTGAGTTTCAAGTATTCCTTGGTATGATGGGCTACTACCAACAGTTTATCCCTGAATTTGCTGAACTGAGCAGACCCCTTGTCCAACTTCTTTGCAACGTTCCCTTTGAATGGACTGACAGCCAACAACAAGCATTTGAAGCCCTGAAGGCCAAGCTCAAGGAGGCTACTATCTTAGCCTATCCTGATTATGATAAATAGTTCATCTTGTATACCAACACTAGTGGAGTAGCTATGGGTGCCATCCTTGCCCAACTTGACAATGAAGGCATGGATTGACCGGTAGCCTACTTGTCAAGAGTCCTCAATAAGCACAAGAAGAACTACAGTGTCACTGAGAAGGAATTTTTGGCAGTGCTTCATGCAGTGAAACAGTTTTGGCATTACATCTATGGAACCCACTTCACAGTGGTCACAGATCACTCCTCCCTCAAGTGGTTACAACAGCTAAAGGAACCTGAAGGTCGGCTAGCGTATTGGGCTCTACGTCTGCAAGGTCATGATTTCACTGTGGTACACCGTCCTGGAGCCCAAAATCAGAATTCTGATGGCCTGTCAAGGATGCCAATCCTGGCTATCCACCCCGCTGATGCTGATCAACTATATGAGCTAATAGGGTATCCTGACTCTTGGACCACTGAGCCCAAAGATATCCGCCTAGCTCTACAGACCCTATTAAGGACACCATAATTTGTGATAGACAACTCTTAAAGAAGTTTAAAAATGCCTACCTACCTTACGTTTGCCCTAGTATGAGGATAGTTATCATCCTCTAAGATCACATTGATACTGGCCATGGAGGTATAGACAAGACTCATGACTGGTTGTGCAAAAACTTCT
The DNA here is from genome assembly GCA_014839935.2 of Entomophthora muscae. NCBI lineage: Eukaryota > Fungi > Entomophthoromycota > Entomophthoromycetes > Entomophthorales > Entomophthoraceae > Entomophthora > Entomophthora muscae. The sequence continues at coordinate 29,038 of QTSX02000944.1, read as the reverse complement.
ACTGGGAAAACATGCACCTCTTGATCCCTGATGTCCTTGCCTCCTGCCATTCTTGTCAACTCCAACGTCCTTGTCCTTCCCAACACCAGTTCCAACCCATCCCTCCAAAACATGCCTTTCATACGGTGAGTATTGATGCTGTTGGGCCCTTCCCCTGCTCTATGTTGGGATGTTGGTTTATCTTGGTTGCTATAGACCACTTTAGTAAATGGGTTGAAGCCAGAGCAACAAAAGATATAATGGCTAGGAACTAGCTACTTTCTTGATACAAGACATCTTCTATTGACATGGCTGCCCTCAAGTTCTGCTCTCTGACAATGGTAAAAACTTTAATGCTCGCCTCATCACCTCTATTGTTGAAGCTATGGGGACTCACCAGTTGTTCTCTGCGCCATATAATCCCTCCACCAATGGAACTGTCAAACAAGCAAACTCCACCCTAGTATCCATCATGAGTAAACTCACGCTCTCTGACGCTGCCAATTGGGACATGTATCCCTGCCGCCCTTTTTGCCTACCGCCTTAGTAGAAATCAAGTGACTGGTCAATCCCCTCTTGCCATGCTTTATGGACGTGAGGCCACTACCCTCTCAATCTTGGGACCTCCTCTGGTCAATTATGATAAATCTGCAAATCCTGAGACCCACGTGAAAGACCTAACCAACTGTATCATTGACATCCGGGCAACCGCCTACTCCACTGCTTATAAGGCTTTGGAGCTCTCTCCTTCCAATGCTGCTAGAGCCCCCTCCCTAAATACCAAGTAGGCAATCTAGTTCTCTACTACCAGAATTGTACAGATGGTATAGTCCACAAGCTGGATTCCCTCTGGATTGAGCCCTGTGAGGTTACCTTCAAGAAGGGCTTTGAGTACACTGTGAAGCTACTATTGTCTGGCTGTCCCTTTGCCTGTGTCCACTCCAAATTCCTTTGCAAGTATCAACTCCCTCCGTCTAATCTTGAGAGAGAGATGTCGTAAATTGCGCTATTAATGCTATTTTGATTTGCCCTTCAAATATTGATGGTTTCAAAGATTTGACAGGTCTTGCCTTTGATTTTGGAAATTCCTTGCCTTCCACAAATGGGTCTGGTTCAATATCCACTCATTACGGATTATTGTACCTGTCTGTGGTTGATCCTGGTATGACCTCATCCCAGCGTGACCCCCTCAGCCACTCTGTCTTCCTATTGAGTGATCACTGCCTCTTGTCAACTATTTAAAGTAGAATCATTACTCCTAATAAAGACAAGTTTATCCACATTTGTGTTGGCTTTTATAATCTTCAAGCTTTTCCTGTCCTTTCTGCCAAAAGGAATTTTACATCTTGTTTTCCAGGAAATTAAGGTATGTGCCCTTAATTTTTCCCTGGAGGCTAACCCAAGGCTAGCTTTGAACCTCAAATCTTTTGTAATAAAGATTTCCTGCCGTGTCCTCCAGGATGTTGTCCCCTGGAGCTAAACACAACATAATGGTTGATGCCTTCACGCTTGATGGTCAACACAGAGGTCGCCCAGTCTACCTGAGGGTTGTTTTTCCGTAACCAGTCTAGTCCCAGTACAATGTCAAACTTAGGGAAGTCAATGACGGGACCTTGGATGGTGGAGTGTAGGTTCTCAAGCATGACAGAGAATGAAGCAGTTTCCTTTTTCATGGCAATGTGGTGTTCATCAGCCAGGACCACGTTTTTAATCTGCAAAGAATTAGTTGTCATCTTGAACTTATCCACAAAGCTACTGTTGACTAAGGTTTGATCTTTGCCCAAGTCTAGGAGTGTTGAGTCTGTGTAACTTCAAAAGCCAAAAGGGTAGGAATTCAATTTATTGGGATGTCTGGCAATGGTGTATAGTACCAGGTCCTCTGAGGGCACTTGGATCATTGGGCATTGGTCTACGTCCTTGGGTTGGTATTCATTGTTGGGAGAGTCAGGAGTTGCGTGGGGAGAGCTTGGTGTTGTGTTTGGCTCCAGGGGATAACATCCTAGAGGACACAGCAGGAAATCTTTATTACAAAAGATTTGAGGTTCAAAGCTAGCCTTGGGTTAGCCTTCAGGGCAAAATTAAGGGCACATACCTTAATTTCCTGGAAAACAAGATGTAAAATTCCTTTTGGCAGAAAGGACAGGAAAAGCTTGAAGATTATAAAAGCCAACACAAATGTGGATAAACTTGTCTTTATTAGGAGTAATGACTCTACTTTAAATAGTTGATAAGAAGCGGTGATCACTCAATAGGAAGACAGAGTGGCTGAGGGGGTCACGCTGGGATGAGGTCATACCAGAATCAACCACAGACAGGTACAATAATCCAGAATGGGTGGATATTGAACCAGACTCATTTGCAGAAAGCAAGGAATTCCCAAACTTGAAGGCAAAACCAGTCAAATCTTTGCAACTATCAATATTTGAAGGGCAAATTGAATATAGCATTAATAGCGCAATTTACAACACTTGTCTTGTTTAGTGCTCTCCCTGGGCTTTTCCCTCATCTTGGTTGCCTTGGGTGGCGGTGATACAAAAATGGGTACAATTTGATTGGCCGTTATTTCCATTCCCATTCCCACTCAATCCCGTGGATTTGTGGTTGGTGTTGTTCCTGTTGCCTCCAGGAGGTGGTCAAGAGGAGCGCCTGCTTGGATGAGAATCCTTGGGCCTTTCTTGTTTTCCAGTCTGTGCCTTGTGTAGAGCATTAGATGTTTGATCTGCTTTTTTTACTTCACAGTGAAGGCAATTCAGGTTGGTCACTTGATCCAGGTTCACATGTCTCATCACATGCATTTTGAGGGCGTTGTAATACATGATGTGTGTGGCTGGGGTGTTAAAGGCCATGTTGGATGGAGCGTGAAGACGGAGTTCTTTGTAGGCGTGGGTGAGTTCTTTAACAGTGCCTGTCTGGGTCAGGTTCTTTACTTGGTGTATGATCATGAGCGCTGTATCTTTAAGCACAAACCTTTCCAGGGATCTTGCTTAAAGGTATCCCAGTTTTTATCAGTGTGCTCTTTGTGCCATTTTTTGCAAGAAAGTGCCAGCGTCATGGGTCAGGCAAATGGAAATCTCTGCAATCCAAAATTGCTGTGGGCATTTTATCTGAGCCATCTTGCTCTGGGCGGACTGGATCCTTGCAGCAGCGTTGTTGTTGTTAGCCCTGGCAAAGGGTTCCAAGGCAGCGCTTTGTAGACTTTGCGCTACATAGGCAGGCATGGTGTTTTCATTAGCTGGTTGCAGCATCAAGGAGGGAGCCTGAAAGAAACCTTGCACAGACATGGCGTTGAAGGCAGGTAGAGGGATTACAGTGTTTTGGTATAGGACAAAACCATCAGGTATCTTGGTACCAGGAGTATACAGAGTCCAGTCAGGCAGGAGGTCAGACATGATTCTGTCAAGGATTTGTTGGCTGCGGTGTATGCGGGCAACAGGCGGAGTTTTTCAAGATAAGGTAGGATGGAAAACCTACTTGTGCTACCAATGTTGTAACTGTACTGTTTTAGCAGAGTTACAAGGGAAAAATATTTAGAAACTAGATAATAATCTTTATTGATCAATAGTGATTATATAGTTATTGTGAATCAAGGATAACAGGAACATGATTGTGTTGATCACACAGTTAGATGGTGAAGGGGGTGGCTTGATCCTGGTAATGAGTCAAGCGCCCAATTAAGGTATCCACCATAAAGGATCATCATCTGTTCATGTTGTTGGATTTGGTAATTTGAGTTGACTTCCTAGTCTGGCTTTGAGTGACTGGATAATTGGATTGCAGGTCATGAACCTGCTTGTTTAGAACCTTGCTGGCGGGTCAAGCCTGCGGTTTTGACAATATTAAATCTATTTTTATCAAATTGCCTTTTCTTTGGTTTGTTGATAGTTCATTTTCTGTTGATAATCTGCTTTCATTTAATTGGATAGTTTTACCTCCAGTTGCCTTGGCAATAGGAAATTAAGTTGCTTCCCCAAGGCCAGCTGCGGTTGCGGAGGCAACTTGATTTCCTATTACCCAAGGCAACTGGAGGTGGAACTATCCAATTAAATGAAAGCACATTATCAACAGCAAATGAACTATAAACACACCAAGGAAAAGGCAAATTGATAAAAATAGATTGTAATATTTCAATTTTAGTATTAGTGTTTTCTGAAATCTACTGTAATCAAGAATCTAAATTTTAGCTGTCCTAAAATGGAATAGGGTGATTTTGAGAATGCCTATGATTCCTAAAAGAATTAGCACAAATCCACTCTAGAACCTTTGAATTCCTGTTTGAGATGCCCATAAATTATATTTATTTCAAATTTACCTCATTTTTGATTTGAAATCTAGTTCTTGGATTTAAAAATCCCACAATTTCAGATTCATAAATTTTTCCATGCTGTCTATGATTTATTAGACTTACAGTGATAAAAATTGTACATTAGAATCCCGCATTTCTGCTTCATGTATCCTACATTTGCTTGTTGTGTTTTGTCTTAGTCAGTTGAGTTATCTGCTCAAGGGATTCAAAAATTTCCAATTCAAATAAATCAAAAAAGTCAAATTAAATGGTTGATTTTAAAAAATATTTTATTTTTATACTCAGCTGAGTTGCCTGAAAATGCACTTTGAAATTTGGAGCAAGGATTTGACAATCCTGCATTTTTATGTTTAGGTTATGAATTTACAGTATTAAAGAATATAAGGAGCTCTAAAGCAGAGTTTTGAACCTAATAAAATAAAATAGTGTAGCATGAAAGTTCCAACTTTTAATATAACTAGAGAATGAACAAGCAGGGGACTGAAAGTCCCCTTGCTATGTTTAAAGGTGTATGTTGCAAATTGGTCAATCACATGATCACATTTTCCTGGTCTAATTGGCTAGGGGAGAAATTTTGCTGGCCAAAGCTAAGGGGATTAAAAGGCTTCATACTAATTTCTGATCCTCCATCTGATTTTCTGGAGTTGATTTTAGACATTTGTGATTCATTTAACTTTGTGAATGTCAATGTGGCATCACTTGATTGGCTATTTCTAATTGTTTTCAAAAGCAGGCAACACCATAGCAATAGGTAGTCCAAATAAATCAGTGTTTCTTCCCAGGGGGAGCAACAAGGGCCAGAGGGTTGCAGGGTAAGCTAGTACAAATTTTTCCCTACAGTGTGCACCAAATCCCCTAAAGAATTGAGTGTCTTACATGAAATTTGGGAGCTTTTCTTAGCGCAACAAGAGAAGACAGTGAAATCCAAAGCCAAATGAGGCAGTGAATTTACAAAAAATCACTCAAAGTAAATAAGATAGTCTTTACTCAAACCAAAGGTTCATAAAACTTTATTATCAAAAAATGACAATATGGTCATCTTCATACCGCCAGGGTTCTGATATCATGTGATTTTGCTTCTTCAATTTTTGCAGACTTCAGGCCTGTGGAAATTTTTTTGGCAGTACATTGATCTTTGTTTAGGGGTTTGAGGGTGTTGAAACCTAGTTGGGCTTGCTCTGGTGAACAGAAGTGGCAATGCTTTGTTCTGTCACTGCTGTTCACCATGTCACCTGAGCCATTCAATTACATTGCCCATTCTGAACTGAAGACTGGCGGCAGCTGGTGCACATTGGTAGAGCTAGTAGTAGGTCTTGTCTTAACCTTTTTTAGGCAAGCCACAGCCTCATTGTAGGCCTGGTTCTTCAGTGGCACAAGGTTAGCAGCAATCTGATGATCATTTGGGGGAATCTTCCTCAACAAGCTGGCGGGCTGTGGAGTAATTCAACAACTTGAGTTTGTGACTCAATGGGTTGATGGATTCCCGTTTATCCTGGGTGGCTTGATTTGTCTTCATAGGGTCATGGTTTAATCCAGGGAATTTCAATGCTGGTACCAAACTTTCAGTCTTGGCCGCTGGAGGCCGGTGGGTTCCTGTATCTCCTGATTGGGGCAAGTTATCTCCCAGGGCCCAGGGTTTGGCTCAACTTGCAGTCTGGTGGGTCCCTGTATACACTGGTTGGTGCAAGGTGTTGTGTTTGGCTTCTGGGGACAACATCCAGGAGGACACGGCAGGAAAGCTTTATGACAAAAGATTTGAGGTTTGAAGCTAGCCTTGTGTTAGCCTTCAGGGCAAAATTAAGGGCACATACCTTAATTTCCTGGAATACAGGATTAGGAATTCCTTTTGGAAAAAAGGAAAGGAAAAATCTTGAAGAATATTAAAGATAACACAAATGTGGAAAAACTTGTCTTTATTAGGAGAAGTATTCTACTTAAATAGTAGACAAGGGTTGATGATCAATCATTAGATAGACAGAGTGGTTGAGGGGGTCACGTTTGTCATAATCTTGGCTATGATGTGTTGATTGCTATATTCACTTAACTTGATTATAACCTACTTTTACTAAAGACTAAGCTAGAATAATTATCTACTTAGTGCATATAATAAATGTATAGTCAATGTAATATCAATTCTTTATTTAATAATAAAAGGGAATAGTTATATAGGAAATTTGTTATTAATCTTAAGCCACTGATCCTCTAATCAGACTTCACCTCAGATTATATTGGCTCTCAGCCCATCAATTGATATTATTGTTTGATGCGCTAATTAACCCTCTGAGGTTGTGACCCGTTGGTCAACCAGACTAGTTGTTCATGTAAACTACAGGGCAATTCTATCCTAAGCACTAGAGTCTAATTGATGGGAGGTATTAACGTCAGTAATGGCTAGTTTACACTAACCATATTAAAAAATCCCCCCCACTAAATTAGACATCACAGTGACAGAGCTTTCTCTCTTATTATGATTAATTGTCTCAAATGAGTTAAGAAACCAGTAGTAAGATATACTGACCAGCCACAACAGAGAGTAATTGACAACCATGCTAACTCAAAAAGGCCAGGTCCCAGGGAACCATTGTGTCCATTGACCATCTTGGAGCCAGAAGAAAGAGAGAACTTTAAAAAATTAATAGGTGACAAATTTGATACTGCCTTGCAAATTTCAACCAGTGGCAGCGCATACCAATCAAGTACACCAACAAATACTGTCATACAATCTTCCACCACAACTCCAAAGAAGCCACCAAGGCAAACTGCTACACCTAGTCAAACAAGGCATCCTATTTAAATTCTCCATTAACAAGACTCAAAAACCTAACTGCAGAGGATGTCACAAGTGCTGTGGCTGTGATTCAAGAAGACCAGCACAGGAAGTATGTAAACATGGACCTACATTTTTGTTGGGATTCAATCCCAAGGCTGCACAATGTGTGGTTCTTACAGCATTTGGTCACTGTTTATGCTTGCTCTGGAACACCTTTACATGATTTATACGCATAAACTCAAAGTCAAGATCATGGTTCTTGGAGATTACTGATACCTAAACTGATGGACTATTTTGAAATCCAACTTGAACAGTTTAGCTTTGATGGAATCTTGCTATTTACAAATCAGAAGTCTTTGGCATTGGAGTTGTTGAAGGTCATTTTCATTGCCTAGATGAGTCCCAAGTCAGCCGCAGGACCAGTACCCTTATGGCATGGTTCTGATAGCCACAAGTATTGTGCTGTATTTTTGGCCTTGGACATCTTGGAAATTAACATCTATAGTGCTAGCTTTGGAGAGTATGGTTTGAGGCCTATACACAAATTAATACAAGCCTTAAAGACTCTGAAGTCTTTACCCTTAAATCTAAGGTAGCAACTAAGTAGAGTGTAAAAGCAAGTAGGTAATGTATAAAAGTATAAATGTGTATTTATTTGATAAGAGTAGGGAGAGTTATATAGTAATTGCAATGCTAATAGCCCAGGCTAAATTCCTGTGACTAGTTATAACTGTACATATGAGAGGGATTATTCTGGGACATTAATCAGGGTGCTTCTGCACATGAATGACTTGTTCTAATCAAGCCTTGCATTTAGATGACCTCATATGCAAGATTTCAAGTATTTGCATAACTTCTTTAGTAGCTTAAGAACACAACAACTACAGAGGCTAGAACCTGATCTTATCATACTGTGGCAGCAATTAAAAGCATTTTGGATGTATATTAAAGTCAAATGATCTTAATATTATTATAGTATTATAGCAATATAAACTTATAAAAGATTAATTACTATAGTTATACTAAAATAAAGATACAATTCAGTACTCACTATATTATATTAACTAGCCACAATTGTGATTGGCTAATCAACATAACATAGCTCATTTTACAACAGCGGGCAGCCAAATAGTTAACTATCTTGGTCTGTTGCTCAATAACGCCTAGGCGCTGACCCTGAGTTGTTACTACCGTGGAAACTCAGCCAGCTGGGAGGTGAGAGAAGGACCCACTGAGAGGCAGGGGCAAACCTGTCATTTATAAAATCAATTACTTCACTCAGTTCTTGTAAGTCTTTATCAAGCTCAGAGTATCTCGCTTCAGGAGGTCCTCTTTATTGGCTAGAGCTATCAACTCTTTAGCGCAGTGAATGCAGGGAGCTCCTGATAAGCCAGGGCAACAGCCATCTTCATCAATAACCCCAGTTTGACTAACAGCAGATGTCATCATCTCACGTAAGGTAGCAACCTCTTGTTGTAAATCAGCAACTTGAGTTGTCAGAACAAGCACTTGGGGATCTGGCTGAGGAGCTTTGGTAGGGCAATTCTGACTGCATGTGGTTGCTCTTAACTCTTGGATAGCATCCCATAGGCTCTGCTCTCTATCTGCCAAATCATCAGATGGAGGAGAAGACAGGGCATCTGGTTTAGGGATATACAATCATTTACTTGAGTCTGGAGTTTGGCAATGGTAGTGGCTGTAGCAGCCCTTTCTTGATCAAATTCTTCACCAAGTTTGCAGAGGCCTTTAGCAGCAAGGGCTGCTACTTGCTGCAGTTGATCATAAGAGTAAGTACTGAACTTGTGAGCTGTTGCACAAGTTGTTCAAAGTTGGTGAGATAGGTGTTCAGGGTGAAATCTACTTGAGTTTGCTGTCTTATTTGTGGTAGCAAGGAGTGCTAATTTCTACAAACAGTTAGTCAGGAACCTATTTCTCAATACTATACCTGTAGATTGTATAGTGACAGCCTTTAGATAGGACAGAAGAAAATAAGGTATTATAACTAAACTAGTGCTTTATTTGATAGTATGACGCTTATAAAGTATTAGACAGGGGAATTTACACCAGGGGAAAGGAGGCACAGACAGAAAGACTTTCCTAATGAATGAGAGTGGACTGGCACATTAGAAAGTCTTACGTGATGGAACAACCAGCTTCATATGGCTTACCTTATGGAAGCAGGTGGCTTTATTTATGTTATTTCCATAATTAACCTTGGAAGTAAAGCCCGTGTCTAAAGCGCATTCAAAAAACCATTCCAAAACCTCTTTTATGGGCGTTTTAAATGTGATTAATCTTATTAAAACTGTCTTGAGAGGAAGCAATCACACAATTTTTATGTTACTCAATCCCTAAGTGGACAACTTAATGTCTAATTCATTCAGGATCTGCAACATTTCCATTTACTGGATTAGACAACAGGTTTAAAATGGCAGGCATCTCAAGATGGCGGCTATGGTGAACAGTATCTCTAGAGGAGTTTCAAGAAGAGTCTTGAAGAAGGTGAAAGTGGTAATCCCAAAGAGGCACAAGCCTACCAGGCCAGTAGAAGTGATGAGGTCAACAGCAAAGCAGGTAGTCCTGCATGATGTGGACGGCAGCTATCTGGACTTAGGGGTTCATCTAGATCAGCTACTGGTGCCTCAGCTGGTCTTAGTGGGGACAGATCCATTATTTGCTGCACTGTTCCCAGTGTTAGGGAAGCCCAGGGAGGTGACAGGAACTGGTTTGCAAAAGGGTAACAGTATCCATTGGCAGTTCTCCATGCAAGTGGCAGAATAATACTTGAAAGTTCAGTTGAAGGAGTTCCAATTTGAGGGTCAAGTGCTCTCAGTTGTGCAATAGTGGATAGTATCCAACATAGTGAAGTCAGTCCTTTGCGCTTGGGCAACACAAGGGATTAAAGAGGCTCAATCAGTCAGTTGGAAGACCTCTAACAACTTTGAGCAGCGCCTTTGGCAAGCCTTACATGAAGTATTGAAGTTGTACCCGGTGGGGGGTACTGCTCATCTGGTACCAATGATGATGGCTGGCAACCTTGTTCTTAGAGGGATCAAACACTGTGATACCAAGCAGGAGGAGAACATGGGAGTCTTCCTTGAGTGGGCCTTGTCTGTTTTCTACGGGGTAGGTGGTCAGGTCCCCGTAGAGTATGTCCTTTGCAAGAGTCTTCTGTGGGACTTTATCTTCCTGGGGGTCGCCTTTCCTGTGGATATTGGGGTCAATCACATATCTCTTGTTTGGTGAGAGTTTTTTGCCCAATCCTTGGTCATTAGCTTCCAGATTTGAAGGCAACCAGTTGTGTTTTTGGCTGTCATTCAGGTGGTAGAACAGTTGGTGCAGTATTTAAAGAGTCTTTTCAGTTTTTAATAAACACCTTATTATTTCATTCTTATCCCTCATACTTTGGTGCATCACTATTGCAAAAAAAGACAACAACCCATGGAATTTTTAATTAGGTTTTTGTTTTTTGGGTTGTTGTCCTCATTGGGACTTACTCTTGATTGCTAGGAGCAGCACACATATATTGAGTGTGTACTCTAGTGATCAATTGCCCAGAATTGGGATCCTTAAGGGTGTAGGAGTTGGGGCCAGTCTTCTGGATAAATTGAACTGGGCCCTGAAAAAGGGAGGCCATTTTGGATTCACAACTGTACCCTCTATTGCTGAAGAAGTAGACTGAGTCTCCTACCAGGTAAGTGGATAAGGAAGGGTGTTTGGATGCAGCTCGTTCTAGGTCCTGCAACTTATGGTTTAAGTTTACGATGTAGGCCTCTGATTGCAAGCAAATAAGAGTTTGAACCAGCTTGTTGAGGTACGCCTCTGGGGACACAGCCAGGCTGGGCTTTACCAAGGAATATAGTAAAAGGGGAAGCCCTGGCTACCAACTGTAGAGCAGTTGGAAGGACGGCTTGCCAGTAGGGCGGTGGCATCCAATGTTATATGCAAATGTGGCTGCAGGCAGGAAGGTATCTCATTCAGCCTCATGTTAGTGACTGAGGTTCCAGAGTATCTGGACCAGGCTCCCATTAGTGCGCTCTACCATGCCATTTGGCTGTGGGTGATAAGGGATGGACAGTGTCCCACAAATTCCCATCAGTTGGTTGAGGCAGGGGATGATATAACTGGTGAAATTGGTACCATTGTCTGTCAGCAGAATCTGGGGGCAACTATGTTTGTATATGATATTCTCCAGGATGAACGTGGCTGTCACCATTGCAGATTGGTTGGGAATTGCCTTGGCTTCTACCCATTTAGTCAGATGATCAACAGCCACAATGATGAACTTGTTGCAACTGTTGGTAACTTTCAGGGGACCCACTATGTCAATGTCTACAGTGTGGAAAGCAAATCCAGGGTGTACAAGTCTGTGTTGGAACTTGGCAAACTTAGGTCTCTCAATGTTGCAGTCATGACAGATGGCCAGCGTATCTACTACATCAGTGTGCATTCCTTTCCAGAAGCAGTGCTGTTGTAGCAGGGCTAAAGTATTCTGTATACCACCATGACCAGTAGTCTTGTGAGAGGCCACACTGAGTCCATGCATAGGGATAGGCGTATGTAAGGTAGCCAAGAGTCTCCACAAAGCTTCAGGAGTTGTCTCTTAGAGACCTTGGTATCAATAGCTAGCTTTTTGAGAGCTCTCTGTATCTCTACTGGCTCCCCCCATGAAGAAGGATCCTCCATAAGCTTGTCATAGAGAATGTCAGCCATGGGGGATACTAAGGTAACAGTGGAAAGGCAAGAGAGACAGTCAGCATTCTGGTGGGCTGCTCCAGCTTGATGAATGATTTCATAGTAATAAGCCTTAAGTTTAATGGCCCAACACACCAGATGTCTCTCGGGGTCCTTGAGGGTCTTCAGCCATTGCAGAGAGGCATGGTATGTTACAACCGTGAAATGTACCCCATGGAAATAGACTAGAATTGTTGATAGGAGTATATTACACCAGGCACTCTCATTTGGTGACAGTGTAGTTTCTCTCATGGACATTAAGCATACACAAACAGTATCCAACAGGGTGTTCAAGTCCTTCAGAGTTCAGTTGGGAGAGGACACCCCCAATTGCAGTCAGGCTAGCATTTGTATGAACCACAAACAGCTTGGCAAATTCAGGGTAGGCTAGCACAGGGGCTGCAGTCAGTGTTCCTTTGAGAGCATTGAAAGAAGATTGGTACGCTGGGCTCCAGAAGAACTCCTTATCAGCTCAGAGAAGCTGGAAAAGAGGGTCACCCAGGGATGCAAAGTTGGGGATGAAGCAGTGATAGTACCCAATCATCTCCAGGAAGACCTGCACGTCCTGCTTATTGACTGGGATCTGCATCTTCTCAATAGCTTCTACCTTCTGAGGTACATTAGAGTCCATCTTGATAATGTTAGATCCCAAGAACTCAAGGTGCTCCTTGAAGAAGTTGCACTTGCGTGGCTTGAGCTTGAGATTAGCTGCAAGTAGCCTCTGGAAGACTTCTTCCAAGTGCTGCAGATGATCATTAAAAGTTCAGTAGAACAAATATATGTCATCCAGATAAACCAAGACACTGGTGATTTTGAGGTCACCTATCACTGCATCCATAGCCCGTTGGAAGGTAGCCAGGGCATTGGACAGACCTTGGGGCATCCTTGTGGGTTGGAATAGCCCTTGGTTGGTGATGATTGCACATTTCTCTTGGTCAGCAGGGGGTAGATTAATCTTCCAGTACCCACTGATAAGGTACATGGCAATGAAGAACTTGGCACCACCCAGTTGGTTTAAGGTATCATCAATGCAAGGGAGAGGGTAGGAATTCTTCTTGATAATAGCATTCAGCTGGCAGTAGTCAATCACCACACAGTTGCTATCATCCTTCTTTTTGACAATCAGGAGAGGGGAAGCCAAAGGGCTTTTACTGGGGACCAGTAACCCAGATCCCAATAGTTTCTGGAGCTCCTTGTTAGCTACAGCATGATTGGCTTGACTACGCCATATGGGTCTGGAGTGGATAGGTGGGCTACCTTGGGTGTCAATATGATGGGCAACATCTGCAGCCTTGCCCAGGTCATAATCATCCTTGGCAAACATATCCTTATACTGAGCAAAAAGATCCATGGCTTGATCCTTTTGCTTTTCAGAGTGACCAGATAGGGAGTTGCGGCTTATGACTGCTAGCACCAGTGGTTGTTCACAGGGTATGCCCAGCTCAGAGAAGTCCGCAAAGGGGGCAGTCTCCTGAAGGTTGTCATGCTCTTCTGGTCGTATATAAGCCAGGAGTTGGTGCTTAGAGACAACCATGGCTTCTTAACTCATGTTGCCAAAAGTATGAGCACTTCCTTCTCTCTTGGCATGAGGATGCCTGGTGCAACCCATGGTTCTAGTCTGGAGACATTAGGGGTGCTAAAGATTTCTCCATGAGTGCCAGCTGGTAGAGCCAGTGAGAGGCCTGTATTGTGGATCACCTGAGAGCCAGTGGGATAGTCACGTTACAGGAGGCATAGACTGTGATTCCCTTGGCTTCCCCAATTGAGAGAAATAGCACCTTGACCTTCTTACTACACAGTGTATAGGCAACTGGCAGTTCTCCATCTTTGTAATCCAAGTTGATGTAGTGCAGACGGTGTAAGGGCAGGTCAAAAGGATGGTCTCTATGATAGAACATGGGGATAGAGTGGCCCAATATCCCAAACATATGTTCTTCATGGTTGGTCACAGTGCCATACTAGACCATGAAGCTAGTCCCAATAAGAATGTTGTAGCTGTGGTTCTCCAGAACTATAGCAGGAGCAGTGACTATTAGCTTCCTAAAACAAAGAGAGAGGGAGTAATAGGCTCCTTTTGCTCTAGTGATCAGTGGCCCTGTGGTACCAAACTCTTCATGATAGGCTAGGTCCGGTGCCAGTTTAGGCTTCATAACCAGCCGTGAGGATATGATGTTCCCAGGAGCACCAGTATCTAGTATGGCCCAAATGTGGGTTTTGTTCACTACCAGGTTGATACAGGTACAATCCTGGCGGTCCTCTCTGATCTCCACAATCTTAGAGACCTGGTGAACGCTCAGTCCCTTGAACTTCTCCAGGAAGGTAACCATGGCAGCTCCCACAGCTGGGCTTGCTTTCTTGAGGGACTCTAGCAGTTCCAAGATGTGTACTGTCCAAAGCAGCTTGGCCAGTTGTTCAGCACTGTCCTCCTCATGAGTGACTTCAACACCTGGTTGGGCCAGTTGTTTGGCATAGGGTAAGGACACTATTTTCCAAGCTGTTTTGGGGATCACCACCTCAGGTCAAAGTGTAGTCTGATGAGTTTGAGTGTTAACAGTGAGTACTTGATGTAAGAGGTCCTCTTAAACTCCTTCAGACTCTGCACCCTTGTGTATTAATTGGGAGTCAAAGTCAATCAGAGAGGGTTCATCCTTAAGGTTGGCCTCAGAGGAAAGTAAACTGGTAGGTCTATGGGCAGGCTTGTTGGGGGGCAGCAGTATGGGGGGAGATGAGGGTGTCAAAATTACAAAGGCAGCCAAGGATTTCTCCTTGTCCTGACTGATTAGTAGTTTTTTGACTGATCCTCATTGTCCTCCTCAATATCAGTGTCCCTGGCGTAGTCATCCTCAGCATCCTCCATGCCTACATGGTGGACCTTTTGGTGAGGGTTCTTACATTCCCAAGAGAAGTGGCCAGCCATACCACATTTGAAGCAAATACAGGGAGCGTTATTGGCTGTGGTGGGTCCAACCTTGTCAGAAGGCTTTTGCATCTCCACAGCCACGCGGGGTCTATACTCAGCTTGTTGGCGGGGGCGGCCTTCAGGGAGAGGGATCTCAAACTCCTCCTTGTAGGTGTGTAAGAGGAAAATCAGATCTGGCATGGTGCAAGCATTGTAAATGCCTGACTTAAAAGCCAGGGATATCTCTTGGTTGACACATACAGCATTGAGGAGTTCTGAATGCACATCAATAAAATGCACAGCGCTCACAGACAACAGGATTTGAGCTTCAAGATAGAGCCTAGAAGTGAAGTCTTCTAGGATTTCTCCCACCTTTAGCTTGTTTTCAGCAAAGTCTATCTTGGACCAAGAAGGGCCTCTTGGCTACCAAATTCCTCTGCCAAGGCTCTGGAGACGTTGGCAAAAATCCAGTCATTCTCAGGGAGGCGTGGCAAGAAAATGGTTTGAGTCTCAGCATCCAGACAGTTGATAATTGTGGAATCCCTCATGGCGTTGTCAGCGCCATACATGGAGTTTTGGTATAGGCGTAAGAACATGGTCACATTAATATTGCAGTCAAACTTGGGGAGATTGACAGGCTTGAAGTTGTTGGAGCCATGTTGGATGAGAGCAGGAGTGATCCTCACTGGGGAGCGGGTGAGACAGGAAAAGTTGAGGGTAGAGGCAGCAAACCTAGCCTCAGAGGCACATCAACGGTTTTCCTCTTGCTGAGCTTTGTGTTCACTTTCTTTGTCTTGAGCAGCCCCAGAGGCTTCAGGAGTGATCAAAACGTTGTTCTCAGACTCCAACACAGGCTCCAATACTTGTACAGTGTTGGGATCCAACCAAGTGTTGCCATCATTGCTTCCATAGCTATGATAGAACTCAGAGCTGGAGGACCTTAGTGGACTGTGAAGACTCTTGGAGTTGATGGAAATAGCCTGTAAGTTGGTAGCAATAATCTTACTTTTCTTTCTATCCAATTGGCTCTGGAAGGCGTCCAGGAGAAGTCGCTGCTCATCCAGCTCATCCTGATAGATTTTGTTCTCCTGACGGGTGACATCCAAGTCATCTTCCAGAGAGGTAATGTGTCTTTAATGGGTGGCAGTTTGACTAGAACCAAGGCTATCATTTCCTTATCCTTCCTGGCTGGGTCTGGCTATCTGCTCTGTCATGTGATTGTCAAAGTTTGAGACAATTCTGAAGCTCTGACACAGTGTGGTAGCCATTGAACAGGAAGGCAAGATTGGCACTTTGCTAGACCATTTCTGTCTGTATCTTCTTATAGTGATTGAAGAGTTCAAGGATGTCACAGACAAGAAGATGGCTAGAGGGGGAGTTGTCTGTAGCAGTAGACGTGGGGGTAAACAAGGGAATGGTGGCAAGCCAACAGGCTAAAAATTCCACCTCATGAGTCAGGCTTCAAACCATGGGCCCAGTCTCAAGCATGTGGGTGGTAACCACACTAATCAAATTGGTGTCTACACCCTGATGGGTGAGGGTCTGTACCACATGCACTGGGACTAGTTTTGCTATTCCTCTCTTGATGGTGTCAACCCATTGAAGCATGGTACTCTGGGTTTTGGTAACTTTGGCCAGGTATTGATTCACAGTGGTGAAAGTATTGCCAAGCTCAGAGTAAAGAACCTGGAGGAACGTTTGTTTATTGGATACCAGTATTCCTTGGTTGTGCACAAGGCTTTGGATGTGACCTAAGTGAATTTGGTTGTGACATACATCAGGGTGAGTGAACTGTTGTAAATAGTCCTTGATATTTTTGACAGTGCATAGGTCACAACAAAGTTGATCAGGGTTGACCTCGGAGAGATTCTGAAAGTAAAACAGGGAGTTATCAGCAGAAGGTTGCTGAATAGCTAGGTGTTTAGAGCAAGCACCATTTCCAGCATCACCAGAGTCCATGGCTTGGATGGTACTACAGATGACGTCCTAGGAAGGAGAGGAGTTGGCGTTTATCTCCAAAGGGGAAGGGGCTTGCAGGATCAAGGGTTGACCAAAAACAATGACTTTGGGATGCTGATGTTCTGGCATGAAGTGGCTAAGGGGGGCAGGCCATAGGGAGCGCCTGCTAGTTCCCCAGCATGGGCATTGGCAGAAGTGAAGGCCAGTGCCTGGTGATAGGAGGAAGCACTGACAGAACGCTCAGCCAGGGGCATTCCTCCCTCCTCATTGAAAGGACCACAGGGGTGGGGGCTGTTGGTGTGGTAAGACATGAACGCCAATGTTGTATTTGTGGTAGCAAGGAGTGCTAATTTCTACAAACAGTTAGTCATGAAAATATTCCTCAATACTATACCTGTAGATGGTATAGTGGTAGCCTTTAAAGAGGACAGAAGAAACTAAGGTATTATGACAAAACTAGATCTTTTATATAGTATGACGCTTATAAAGTATAAGACGGGGGAACTTACACCAGAGGAAAGGAGGCACAGACAGAAGGACTTTCCCAATAGAGGAGAGTGGACCAGCACATTAGAAAAACCCACGCAATCAAACAACTGGTTTCACACGGCTTACCTTATGGAGGCAGGTGGCTTTATTTACATTGTTCTATGATTAACCTCAGAAGTAAAGCCTGTGTCTAATGCGCATTCAAAAAACCATTCCAACACCTCTTTTATGGGCGTTTTAAATGTGATCAATCTTATTAAAACTGTCTTGAGAGGAAGCAATTGCACAATTGTTATGTTGCTCAATCCCTAAGCGGATGACTTAATGTCTAATCCATTCAGGATCTGTGACATTTGCCAAGGTTGCTCCAACTGGTGAAATTCATGCAGACACTCCCAGACGTACTCTGGGATAGACTGGCACATTCACTCAATGGAATTGACCAACCAGGTTTGGAAGGTAACAGAGTTGCGCTGATTATCAGACACCAGGGAAAACAGGGAACAAGTCCACTGTGATACACAGCAAATTGGTCCCAGTGATTAGTTACAGCTGCCTGTAGGGACAAGATTTCTTGAATGTGGAGTCCTAGCACTATTTGATGGTGAGATAGAGCAGATTGTACGAAGGAATCCAATAGATGCTCAGCAGAACCAGCCGCTGAGAAGAGATATTATGGAAATTGCAAAGCCACAATCAATTCATAATACTCTTCTTAACTGAACTGTAGCTGGAGGCAAGAGATAGCTCCATCACAGACTAACTAAAGGGCTACTGCCATGACTTGGTCTAAGTCAGTGGTACCCAAGGGGTAGGCCACTAGAAGGGGACCATTCCTGAGGTTCAGTACAGTAGGAACAATAGGTGGGTTGGCAATGTCTTCCTCAATAGGAGGACTGCTAATTTCAGGCAAAGTTGGCTCTTGTATGGGAGGAGGCAAAGGTCCTGAAAACGTGGTTGCAAAAGGGATAACCAAGGAGCTTACAGCCCATGTAGTGAGCACCATTTTTGTTGTGATCTTAGGCGCGGCACAGACACACAATGGGAAATCCTAACCTTAGGATTGGATTTTTACTAAGTCTTGGTTATATTGGTAGATGGCTATGTGATTACCTTGAGGCCCTGAATAAATAATATCTACTAGACGTAGCTAGAGAGGTGCCAAAGTACTTGGAGAACAAAGACAAAACTGTGAGTAGAACTTAATTTTTATTGGTAAAAGTGAAATATAATTTATAGTGATAGATATTTTGAATGCTGCCATTCACCATGTTTTGATTTTGCCTTTGATGGGTTATTTTGAGAACAAATATCTATCTTTTGCTTTTGCCCTTTGAAATGAGTTTGGCTCCAATTTAGTAAATTCAATTGTTCAGTTTCCTGATCCTGCGCAACTCACTTGCCCCACTCATGCTTTTGGCAAGTGATCCTACCATCCTGGTATTGTTTTTTTGGTATTACCAACCACTACATATCAAATTTAAAATTAACCAATAAAAATTAAGCTCTTTACACAGTTTTGTCTTTGTGTCTCCAAGTACTTTGGCGCCTCTCTAGCCACGTCTAGTAGATATTATTCATTCAGGACCTCAAGGTAATCACATAGCCTTCCCTGCCAATCTAACCAAGACTTAGTAAAAATCCAATCCTAAGGTTAGGATTTCCCGTTGTGTGTTTGTGCCGCGCCTCAGATCACAACAAAAATGGTGCTCACTACATGGGCTGTAAGCTCCTTGGTTATCCCTTTTGCAACCACGTTTTCAGGACCTTTGCCTCCTCCCAAACAAGAGCCAACTTTGCCTGAAATTAGCAGTCCTCCTATTGAGGAAGACATTGCCAACCCACCTATTGTTCCTACTGTACTGAACCTCAGGAATGGTCCCCTTCTAGAGGCCTACCCCTTGGGTACCACTGACTTAGACCAAGTCATGGCAGTAGCCCTTTAGTTAGTCTGTGATGGAGCTATCCCTTGCCTCCAGCTACAGTTCAGTTAAGCAGAG
Source organism: Entomophthora muscae (assembly GCA_014839935.2). NCBI lineage: Eukaryota > Fungi > Entomophthoromycota > Entomophthoromycetes > Entomophthorales > Entomophthoraceae > Entomophthora > Entomophthora muscae. The sequence goes on along the minus strand of QTSX02000944.1, from coordinate 9,905 downwards.
TATTATGAATTGATTGTGGCTTTGCAATTTCCATAACATCTATTCTCAGCGGCTGGTTCTGCTGAGCATCATTGGATTCCTTTGTACAATCTGCTCTAGCTCACTATCAAATGGTGCTAGGACTCCACATTCAAGAAATCTTGTCCCTACAGGAAGCTGTAACTAATCACTGGGACCAATTTGCTGTGTATCACAGTGGACTTGTTCCCTGTTTTCCCTGGTGTCTGATAATCAGTGCAACTCTGTTACCTCCCAAACCTGGTTGGTCAATTCCATTGAGTGAATATGCCAGTCTATCCCAGAGTACATCTGGGAGTGTATGCATGAGTTTCACCAGTTGGAGCAAACTTGGCAAACCCAAGTAGATTCCACCCTGAATGCCTACCTCACCAACTTTGAACAACTTGTGCAACAGCTCAAAAAGTTCAGTGCTTACCTTTTTGATCAACTGTAGCAAGTACATCCCTTTCTTCTAAAGACCTCTGCAAACTTGGTGAAGAATTTGATCAAGAAAGGGCTTCTACTGCCGCTACCATTGCCAAACTCCAGACTCAAGTAAATGAGTTGTCTACTTCCAAACCAGATGCCTTGCATTCTCCTTCATCTGATGTTTTGGTGGATAGAAGTAGAGACTATGGGATGCCATCCAAGAGTTAAGAGCGTCCACTTGCAGTCAGGATTGCCCTACCAAAGCTCTTCAGACAGATCCCCAAGTGCTTGTTCTGACAACTCAAGTTGCTGATTTACAACAAGATGTTGCTACCTTACGTGAGATGATGGCATCTGCTGTTAGTCAAACTGGGGTTATTGATGAAGATAGCTGTTGCCCTGGCTTATCAAGAGCTCCCTGCATTCACTGTGCTAGAGAGATGATAGCTCTAGCCAATGAAGTGGGCCTCCTGAAGCAAGATCACTCTGAGCTTGATAAAGACGTACAAGAACTGAATAAAGTAATTGATTTTATAAATGACAGGTTTGCCCCTGCCTCTCAGTGGGTCCGTCTCTCACCTCCTGGCTGGCTGAGCTTTCCACAGTAGTAATAACTTAGGGTCAATGCCTAGAAGTTACTGAGCAACAGACCAAGATAGTTAACAATATGGCTGCTTGCACTTATTAGGCTTTGACTACTTTTGAAGAGAGTATTCCCCAGATGTGGGCCAGGCAGCCCCCCTCTGAATCAGAAGCAGAATTCTCCCTACTTAGAAATGTACCCAATAGTAACAATGGTGGTCCAACTCCCAAGGCTCATTTCAAACCCACCCTTAAGCAAGTCTTTGACCCTAAAACTTCTATTTTTTGTGGCTTTCCTTCACTATCTACAAAACTGCTATGAGGAGGGCCTCTGATGAGGTTAATAAAGAACACATTCTAACCTGCCTGCACCTGACCTGTCAAGAAGTGGTGGTACCAGAGTTTTCACCATTGAGACTTGGGAAGAAATGAAGCAGCTCCTGATTGACAAATTTGGTGACAACCTCAGTTTAGAAGTAAAGAAGGATGCCTTCATGCACATTGCTTTCAAACCTAAGGAGACTCTAACCGAGTTTGCAGATAGATTCTGCATAAAAGGACAACAGCTGATCACAAGCTGCCAGTTGACTGTACATGGAGCATACATGGCTTGCGCTCAAGCCCTCAAGGTTAACCAGCTTCTTGTTTTCACTTTAAGGCCCATAATGACATTGTTGTGTTTGGCTCCCGGGAACAACATCCAGGAGGACACAGCAGGAAATCTTTATAATAAAAGATTTGAGGTTTGAAGCTAGCCTTGGGTTAGACTTCAGGGCAAAATTAAGGGCATTCACCTTGATTTCCTGGAAAACGAGGTGTATAAGTCCTTTTGGCAAAAAGGACAAGAAAAGCTTGAAGATTATAAAAAGCCAACACAAATGTGGATAAACTTAAACTTTATTGGGAGTGAAGATTCTACTTAAATAGTAGACAAAGGGTAGAGATCACTCATTAGGTAAACAGAGTGGCAGAAGGGATCACGTCAGGATAAGGGCATACCAGGATCAGTCACAGGCAGGTATGTTAATCCAGAATGGGTGAATATTGAGCAAGACCCATTTGCAGAAGGCAAGGAATTCCTGAAATCAAAAGCAAAATCAACTAAATCTTCACACATAACAATATTTGAAGGCCATTTCAAAATGGCATTAACAGCACAATTTACGACATCTCCCCCCTCAAGATTGGACACAGGGAGTTGATATTTGCGGATGAATTTGGAGTGTATCTGGGCAAAAGAACAGTCAGAGGACAGTAGATTAACAGTATACTCAATAACCTTCTTTTAGGTGACTTCACAAGGTCCAACCCAGAGGGAGTCTAGCTTATGAGCACGCCCCCAGTACAATTTTGATAATAGAGGACTGGTTCACCCACTTAGTACTCAGGGAGAGGGGCTCTGGAAGCATTAGAGGGCAAGAGTTCCAGGGTCTTGACCTTGTATACAGTGAGATAGGCGGTAGCTTGGATGTCAATGATACAATTAGTTAAGTATTTAACATGGGCCTCAGGATTTGCAGACTCATCAACTTCAATCAAGGGGGGTCCCAAGATTAAGGGGGTAGTGGCTTCTTGTCCATACAGCATGGCAAAGGGGGACTGACCAGTCACTCAGTGTCTGCTGAGTCTATATGCAAAGAGAGCAGCAGGGAGTAACATATCCCAGTTAGCAGCATCAGAGAGGGTAAGCTTCCTCATAATGGATACAAATGTGGAGTTTGCTTGTTCTACAGTCCCATTGATTGATGGGTTATATGGTGCAGAGAAGGATTGATGTGTACCCATAACTTCTATAATGAACGTTATGAGGCGAGCATTAAAGTTGGTCCCATTGTCAAAAGCAGGACTTGGGGGCAACCATGATGGTAGAAGATATCTTGTAACAAGAAATTAGCTGTGGTCTTGGCTTTTATATCTTTGGTTGCTCTAGCTTCAACCCATTTGCTAAAGTGATTGACGGCTACAAAGATGAATCAACACCCAGACCTAGAATGCAGGAGAGGGCAACAGCGTCAATACTCACAGTGTGGAAGGCATTCTTAGGGGGATGAACTTGAACTCATGTTGTGAAGGTCAGAGGCGTTTAAGCTGACAATAATGATGGAATGCAAGGATATCAGGAATTAGGAGGCGCATATTTTCATAATAGAAGTTTTTAAACAACCAGTCATGAGTCTTTGCTATGCCTCTGTGTCCCGTGTCACTGTGGGCTTGGAGGATGATGGCAATCCTCATGCTAGTTTAGACATAGGGTAGATAAGCATGGTTGACTTTTTTGAAGAGCTGCCTATCTCAAATTACAGTGTCCTTAGATAGGGCTTGTAGCGCCAGTCAAATGTCTTCTGGTTCAGTAGTCCAGGAGTCAGGGTACCCTATCAACTTGTATAGTCAATTGGTGTCAGCGGGGTGGATGCTAGTATGGGCATCCTCAACAAACAGTCAGCATTCTGATGTTGTGCTCCAGGGCAATGTACTACAGTGAAATCATATCCTTGCAGACGCAGAGCCCAAGTGCTAACCAACCTTCAGGCTCCTTTAATTGTTGTAGCCACTTTAGAGAATAGTGGTCTGTAACTACCATGAAGTGAGTCCCTTAAATGTAGTGTCTGAACTGTTTTACTGTATTCAGAACAGCTAGACATTCCTTTGTGTGATACTATAGCTCTTCTCATGTTTGTTGAGGACTCGTTAAGAATAGGCCACAGGTTGGTCTTCACCTTCATTGTCAAGCTGGACTAAGATGGTACCCACAGCTACTCCACCTGCGTCAGTGTAAAAAATAAACTCTTTATCATAATCAGGATAGACTAAGATAAGAGCCTCTTTGAGCTTGGCCTTCAACACTTTGAATGCTTGTTGTTGGCTATCAGTCCACTCAAAGGGTATGTTGAAAATGATTTGGACAAGGGGTTTGCTTTATTCAGCAAAATCAGGATGAATTATCAATATTACCCCATCATACTGAGAAATACTTGGACCTCTTGTAGGCTTGTGGGGGGCTACATCTTGTCAATGGCTTCCACCTTATTATTCATAGGGTGTATCCCAGTTTGGGTGACCTTGTGGCCCAAGAATTCAAGTTGCTCCTTGAAAAAGGAGCATTTAGAGAGTTTGACTTCAGGCCTGCCTCCCAAATTTTGAGGAAGACAGCTTTTAGGTGGTCCAAATGATCAGTAAAAATGGAGCTGAACACAGTAATATCATCAAGGTATAAAAGGACGTAGGAGAGCTTCAAATAGTGCAGGATGGAATTCATAGCCCGTTGAAATTTAGCAGGGGCATTGCAGAGTCCTTGGGGCATACAAGTGGGTTCAAAAAGACCTTCTGAGGTGATAAGTGTAGCCTTTTCTCTATCTTCAGGAGACAAGTCAACCTGTTAGTATCCTGAGGCTAGATCCATAGCAGAGAAAAACTCTGGTCCCCCTAATCTTCTAAGTGTATCATCAATTCTAGGCATAGGATAAGAGTTTTTTTTGGTGAGCAAGTTCAGGTGGCAGTAATCCATCACAATGTGATGGCCTCCATCCTTTTTTATGAGGATCAATAATGGGGAGGCCCAAGGGCTCTGAGAGGGAGCTAGTAGCCCAGCATCTAAGAGCTGCTTAAGTTCCTTAGAGACCTGAGCATCTTCTACCCTGGTGCGGCAGTAAGGCTGGCACAAAAGGGCGGGGCATCACTTGTATATATCTGATGAATGACCCTTTTGCTAGACCATAGTTGGTGGGTCCAGAGGCAAAGATATCCTTAAACTGGTCTAGTAGTTCCAGAACATCTTTTTGTTTAATGGATGACAGTTGTGAGAAGTCTGTGGCAGTGAACAGGGAGAGAACCTGAGGGTCTCCTTCAGGCAGTTGAAATCACTAAACGTTCCAAAGGGGTAGAGGGACGCTACTTGCTATGAACTTAATATGTAACCATGCCCAACAAATTGATCCTTGGTCACCTGCATAGGCAGGGCGGTCAGGTTAGCCAACAACAACTGTACAGGCTCCTTATGAGTCTGTTCCAAAATCCCTGGGCATAACCAAGGCTCTCTGCGGCTTAGGAAATCAGGTGAGTATAGCTCCAGGAATGATTTTTCAGGTAGCTTGTAGGATATCTGGGAGTCCATAATCACTTGGGAGACTGAATAGATGGTAATAGCTGCAGGGGCAAGTAGAGGCACACCCTCCTTGGCGGGAAAGGAAGGAGGAGGGGAACACATATTGGAAGAATGAGTCCTGTACTTGAGTGAAAAGATACCAGTGGGGTACTTGAGCACACAAGTCTTAAGACGTTTGCCTGAAAGGCGCGGAAATTCCTCAAAGATTAAAGGGATTTCATACCCCAGTATTGATAGGTACCCATCTCTAAGGTTCACAATCCTGTTGTACGCTCTAAGGATTTGTGTACCAACCAGGAGTTTTTAACTTTTGTTTTTGAGGACAACCACAGGGGAAGCAATGAGGAGTTTCCCAAACCTCATGGGTAGAGCAGAGTAGGTACCAATGGCCCAAGTTTGTGCCATACCAGCAGTGCCATACAACTGAGTGTAGTTGAGGCCAGGGGCCAGCTTAAGTTTCTTCATTAGTTTTGAAGATACTACGTTGACTGGAGAACCTGTGTCCAGGATGGCTTTGATGTTAACCTTTTGGATTGATACTTCCAGGTGGGTTTTAAATTTTGCAAAGGGAGGAAAGGCAGTCAGCACATCTTGATCTACCTCCAATTCTTTCTCCCATTTGGCCAGCATGCATTGTAAGGTAGGAATTTCCTTCACACACTCTGCAAGGGGAGAGATACAGTCACATTCTGAAAGAGAGCTTCTGCTAATTCAGCAGCCTCTTCAGAGGAATCTATCAAGACAGGAAACAATGGGCCTGTGCTAAGTAAGGATGAGCTATCATGGCTTTAGCTTCACTTAAAGATGGGCAAGATGTAGTTGTGGTTTTCCCAGAGCGTAGCTTGTAAGGGACAGAGACTGTTTCTGGGACAGCCAAAACAGTATAGTCATAACCATCAGACTCATTGCAGTCAGAGTCTTTGGGTTCAGAGTCACAGGAGAGGTTATGTAACAAGTGCAGGATAGTTGGGCCAGCCAAGGGGGAAGGTTCCTTGTCAGAAGGGGGATCAGGAGGAGACAGGGGAGATTGATCAGCAGAGAGCGTCTCCGCCTCTAAGCTGACATCTTTTTTCCAACCTTCTTCTTTAAGTTACAACTCTCCACTTGAGGGTTGGTGCAGGTACGCAAGTGATGTCTTATTTGACCACAGTGTTGAAACAGCAGGCTCAATCCGCCAGCAAGGTTCCAAGCAAGCAGCTTTGTGACCCGCAACCCAATTACCTGGTCACTTGAAGCCAGACTAGGAAGTCAACTCGGATTAACTAATCCAGCAACATGAACAGATGATGATCCATTATGGTGGATACCTTGTTTTGGTGCTTGACTCATTACCAGGATCAAGCCACCCCTTCACCATCTAACTGTGTGATCAACACAATCATGTTCCTGTTATCCTTGATTCACAATGACTATATAATCACTATCTCTCAATAAATATTATTATCTAGTTTCTAAATATATTCCCCTTGTAACTCTGCTAAAACAGCACAGTTACAACATTGGTAGCACAGGTAGGTTCTTTGTCCTACCTTATATTGTGAAATTCTGCCTGTTGCCCATACTTGCCGCAACCAACAAATCCTTGACAGAATTATGTCTGGCCTTCTGCTGGACTGGACCCTGTACACCTCTGGTGCTGAGACAGCTAATAGCTTTGTCCTGTACCAGAACATGGTGAATCCACTTCCTGCTCTCAATGCTCTGTGAGCACAAGGGTTCTTTCAGGCTCCCTCCACTATTCTGCAACCAACCAACAAAAACACCATGCCTGCCTACATAGCCCAAAGACTGTGAAGTGGTGCCTTGGAACCTTTTGCCAGGGCCAACAACAACACTGCCCCATGGATCCAGTCCGCCCAGAGAAAGCTGGATCAGATGGAATGCCCACAGCAATTTTGGATTTTAGAAATCTACATCCAACTTACCCACAACTCTGGCACCTGGTGTGAAAAGTAGCACAAAGAACACACCAACAAGAACTGGGATACCTTCAAGCAAGGCTTCTTGGCATGGTTTGTGCTCAAGGATACAGCACTCATGATCATACACCAAGTAAAGAACCTGTCTCAGAAAGGCACTGTTAAAGAACTTACCCGCGCCTACAAGGAACTCTGTCTCTGTGCCCCATCCAACATGGCCTTTGGCACCCCAGCTACACACCTCATGTACTACAACGCCCTCAAGTTGCATATAATGAGACACGTGAGCCTGGACCAAGTGACCAACCTACAAAGCCTGTACCGTAAGGCAGAGAAAGCAGAACAAAAATCCAACGCCCTCCATAAGGCACAAACTGGAAAACAAGAGAGACCCAAGGATTCTCACACAGGCAGGTGCTCCACTCAACCACCCCCTGGAAGCAACAGGAATAACACCAACCATAAACCCACATTTCAAATGGACATGGGAATGGAAACAATGGCCAGTCAAATTGTACTCATTTCCATATCACTGTCACGCAAGGCAATCAAGATGAGGGGAAAACTTGGGAAGAGCATTAAGCAGGCTGAGCTCCCACACATAACTCCTGACTTGCCCAATATGAGTACCAACCCAAGGATATGGTCCAATGTCCAATGATCCAAGTACCCTTGTAGGACCTGGTACTGTACACCACTGTCAGACATCCCAATAAACTGATGCCCTATCCTTTCTGTTTTTGCAGTTACACAGGCTTGGCACTCCTGGACTTGGGTGTGTATCAAACCCTAGTATAAAGCATCTTTTTATATAAGTTCAAGCTAGCCACTAATCCTTTGCGGATTAAAAACATGGTCCTGGATGATGAACATCACATTGCTGTGACAAGGGAAACCTCCCCCTTCTCCGTCATGCTTGAGAACCTACACTCCACCATCCAAGGACCTGTCATTGACTTCCCAAAGTTTGAAATTGTACTGGGGTTGGATTGGCTACAAATGAACAATCCTCACATATACTGGGCGACCTCAGTATTGACTATTAAGCATGAAGGTGTCAATCACCTGATCTACCCTGACTCAGTGGACCAACTCCTACACAACCATGTCTTTGTGCATATCACAAAGACCCTGGGTAAAAAGAAAAACCTGAAGGCAATTGACTGGGACTCCTGCCAGTACAAGATCATACACTTCAAGGACCACCAGGATACTTCTACACCTCAGGATTGTAAAATTGTGATCCATCATTCAGAAATCTTCAAGGAAGCTCTACCCAGGTTGCCTCCAGAGAAACACATTCAACATTTTATCTAACTCAAAGGAGCTGTACCTAAAGCACGTCCTATCTACAGGCTGATCCTATACAAAGACAACACCCTATGCGCCTACCTCAAGGAAGCATTGGAGAAAGGACTTATCTGCCCCTCACAGTCTTCTTTTGGGATTGCCATATTCTTTGTGGCCAAGAAAGACAGCACTTTACATCTGGTCACAGACTACTGAGCCCTAAACAAAGTTACCATCAAGAATTTTTATCCACTTCCACTGATTGAAGACCTCTTTGACGCCTTGGGAGGAGCCACAGTTTTTTCTGAGATTGATTTGACTACAGGCTACAACCAGATTTGCATCAAGGAGGAAGACATCCCCAGAACAGCTTTCCACACTAAATACGGCTCATACAAATGTGTGGTGCTCAACTTTGGCATGACAAATACCCCTAACACCTTTGTGACCTTCATGAACAAAGTGTTTGCTCTGCACATAGGCAAGTATGCCCTAGTCTACCTAGACAACATCCTTGTCTATAGCCCCTTGGTGGGACAGCACCAAAAAGACCTGTAGGCAGTCTTTGCTACCCTGGCACAATACAAACTGTTAGCCAAACCCTCCATTTGCATGTCCTTTTGCAAGCAACTGCCTTTCCTGGGACACATAGTCTCAAAAGAACGCATCAAACCCAATAGTCAAAAGATACAGGTCATCTGCAAGATGCCGCCACCCAAGGATAAGTTGGAACTTTGCACTTTCCTGGGAATGATTGTCTATGTACAACAATTCATACCCAAGTGTGGCGTTTTGACTGCTCTCTTATCTTCCATAACAGGTGCCAAATCTAAGTTTGTGTGGACCCCCCAACATGATATCTGTTTTAGAAGCCTCAAGGAGAATCTCACAATGGCTCCTATTCTGCAATACCCCAAACGTGATGGGTAATACCAAATGAAAACTGACGCCTCTGACGCATCTATTGGGGGTGTACTACAAATTGGAAATAATGATGGTGATTACCTGCCTGTAGCTTATGAATCCTGAAAACTGACAGACAGTGAGTGTAGATACCTTATCCACGACAAGGAACTTCTGGCCATTGTACACTGTCTAGTCAAATGGTGTTGTTATCTAGAACAACAGAAAGAATTCACGGCACTGACCAACCACAAGTTGCTCATATACTTCAAAACCCAAGCAAATATATCTTTCTGCCAATCCTGCTGGATGGGGCTCTTGGAGAGATTCAATATGCTCATACAGTACAAACCTGGTCCTGAGCTTGCCATGGCAGACCCCTCTTGCGCCTGTACGTCCGTGCCACAAGAGGAGAACATGGGCTCAGCCCAGACTGGCTTCTTTTGGTGCTACAAACAAAAGATGAGGGGTTCACTCCTGGTACAACTGACATAACAAAGGAAAAAGTCATAAAAAAACACCTATTTGCTGACGTGTATGGGACCTTGCACATAAAAATGTCCAACGGTACTACTATCCCTTATATCTCCATGCACCAGCAAGTAGACACCATCCTACAATATCACAGAGACCTTGGACACACCAAGAACCAAAACCTATACAAATTCCTTAAACACAAG